>OY856411.1:1337053053-1337288053 GCA_963693085.1 Alisma plantago-aquatica | reverse complement strand
GAAAAATCACATTATCAACCATGTATCTTGGAAGGAAGGATTGCAAGGTCATACCTGGTCCTAGAGAAAGTCCAATGACATTACCATTACAATAGTATCGTAGTTTGTCCACCACAAACGAACAATCATTAACAACAATCTCCTGGCTTATCCACCACAAACGATGGTTGATGGTGTCCTCCTAGCGGCAGAAAACGTCCTCCTGCATGAATAGTCCACGCAGACCACCAAGAACTCCACATTACTCTACCAGAGCCAATAGGAAGGAGTTGTCCCTTTTGAATGTCTACCTACTAGAGTTGATACACTCTTCGATAATTGTCTCTCCCTTAGTATCCCTCCCTTTATCAGGTAGGACTTACTTAGGATCTCTATAGGTTACCACAACCAAAGAGGAAAATAATTATTAGAGCAACTATTGTGTTCTAAGAAGCCCCATGTACCCTCTATTTATAGGAGAGGCTTGGGCCACCAATCTGTGCAGGAGTCGAACGCTCATGAATTTTCTAGAAGCTGCACATGGAGAACGAATTGGTTCACACACCCAACCGGCTGGTTGGTGTGCGATCTGATGAGTTCGCTAAGAAAACCAGTTGGTTCATGCAGATTCCTATTCTAAGTCAAATTGGTAATCAATGCACAATAGGATGTATGCACCAATTCTTGGTCTAAAAACCGAACTAGGAAGTTCATCCCATGAATAGGTCGGTTGGAATATGTGAATTGGTTAGTTCACTACATGAACCAGTCGTCTCACTCCTTAGTTCAACCATTGATCAATCATTGTTGATTATAATTGACCTGATGCTCGAACTAATTGGTTCAACCCTTGAACCAGATAGTTTACAGTCCAACCAGATAATTTTGAACCTCAGTTATTAAATTGAATACCTAAACACCTTTAGTAATCAATCTAAACATCATTCAAAAATAGATTCCTTTAATACAAGTGTATCCTATGCGCCCAACCCTAAAGGTCCATAGTTATGTTGGTAGTTAATGTCCATAACAAACTTATGACATCACAAGCAAAGAGTGGCATCAAGCAACACATCATTGCTGCCAAAGTAATTTTGAATGTTGGGGAAAAACTTCAACCTAAAATTTGTGATTAGTGAATCTATGATCATATAGTTCCTTTCTCTCTGATATTCAGATAGAAATCGAGGCATGGAATCGTCATCCTCTCAATGTTCAATCCATGTTCCTTTAATTAGAGCATACTGTCTGAGATGCATATGATTTCACATATCATATATTGATTCACATGAGTACGGTCATACATTTCTCAGTCTTGCTTATCAAACAACCCTAGATATCAATCTCATGTAGGAGGGACAAATTCCATCTACATCACTCAAATTCAATCGCCATGTGTAGTACATCCAATCATCACTGTTGCGGTGACCATTACTTAGAATCATGTTGGATGATGTCAAAGTAAATGAACAACATGTTATGAATGTAGTGACTTTATGCCTAAGAACCACAATCACCACTATCACTATGAGACATGATTCTGACTACCATATTCCACAGTTTCCATGCATCACTCTCATGGTGGGTCTATTCGATATACTGTTCTCTAGCATATATTTGTGTAATAGACTTGATATCACATCTTATGGCTAATGAGATTTTGTCATCAGTCAACACCCACTTTAGACTTATGTATTATTGTTGTCTATTTTTCTTCCACAATAATATCTGACTAGGGACATAACAAGAATGTATGTACTCTTTTCATACGTATGATCTCATTGTTCAATTCACATTCTTGAAGACACACATCATTGAGTAACATCATTCTTTAGACAGCTACTATGTTTTTATCATCATCTCATGTTGAGACAAATATAATAGATTGAATTACCTTTATAATTATCAAATTAGGTATTTTAATGCCTCATTCCTATCATCACATGATTGAATCTCTGGGCATACATACCAATAGTTGGATGATGAAAAGAGTAGTTCTTAGATGAGTAGAATTAGTGAATAAGTAATAATTAAATATTTTCCATGTGGAACAATCAACTTACTTAATCCAAAGAATTCGACACTTAAGTTGATAAAGGCACTAATATAGTGTAGAGTATAATATGAAAACCAATATATTATAAATGTTAGATTATGTAAGATTTAGTCATAATACATGTATGTTGATGTATGAATGTCTCACAATCCTCACCATTGCAAATAATTCAACTAATATGTTTGATAATGACAAAATTGAACTTATCCACACATGTAGGCATGATATAATATTTATTAATAGACATAAAGGGGAATAGTGTATATTATTCTGATCAAATGACTTTAAAGGTGGATGTTTAATCGATCACGAAGATAGTCACAATTAAGGGTAGGGAAGGTGTATCAAGATAAGATAATGATGAAATAAACTACTTCATAATATATTATAGAAGGATCTTGATTAGGACATATGCATTTAAATATATTCACTACCATAACAATGTATATAATTCCAAAAATTGGTTTATAGTGCTTAAAATAATATGGAATGTTTAATATCAAAAACTATGATGGGAATACCCTAATGTCATCAATAAGGTATAAATTATTGATGGATTAGTTTTTTCTGTGAGTGAATAATAATACCATTTTAATGACTTCAACAACAATCTTGAATTAAATAGTGGATATTTTATATATACGAATTTTGGAAAGTAAATCATGTTAAGATAATTGTAAAAATGAATATAACTTCAAGATCTTAGTCACAAATATTTATTTTGTGAATAAATTGGAAATAATATCTTTTGATCGTAATCTATTAGATCACATAATAGTTAATCTCAAAAGTGAAAACTTGAGTAAAATATAGATGATAATAAGATACATGAAATATATATAATAAATATATAATATAGGTAATAAGGAAAGTGTTTAATGTCTAGATAAACCCCAGGAAAACCAAATCCCAAGTTGTTATACAAACTTATTGGGTAGGATAATATATATGAAAATAATAGAATGAAATTCAAAACCACTAAATAATATAATGGATAACGTCACAATCAGACAGTTATGAGATATTTGGAATCTACACAGTTAAACTTAGATACCATGTCTAATTTCACATTAAATGGACATTGTTTGCTAATCTAAATGTATAAGAGAAGGAAAGCACACCATTTTTATCTATAGTAGTAATTGGTTTGGGATTAGACTGACTAATTTTCAAAATTTTCTAAGTTACCTCATTCCACGACTAATACTCATTTCCCCTAATGATTTGCATCCCCCTTTTGTTTGTGGGATGCATGGTCTCAATAGTGTGGTGACCTAGTCATCATCTACCTCATCACAAAGCTCTTCATATTCTATCATGTGGTATTGAGATCTCCCTCACACAACAATCTCAATCTCAGACCCACATTATGCGTCAATCTCTTTCCATCAGACTTGTTTTCCCTTACTGAACCAAACCACCTTTCACTCATTTTATAAAAACTCTAGATCTTGAAACCCCTAAAAGGCATCTACCTTTCCTTCCCCACTTATAATCTCATTAACCTAAAATAAATTCCACATGGTGATCCATTTGTATACATAGCCACCCTTATAGCTTCACCTTTACTCAGAGCCTCATCTTGATCAACCGATTTCTCATGATTTGCCTCTCTCCATCCCAACCAAACATGTCTTCTTCATCTTATCTCTTTCCACGGTGCTAAAATTGTTATAAACCAAACCCAAATTCTAGGCCCAATGATTTTCTTCAAATCACCAGGAACTCTTTTCTGGTCTCCCTTGTATCATCCTCCTCCTTGAATATTCTCCAAGTACTACCACTTGTGGTGCTCATAGAGAAGGTCGTCTATCCCCATCCTAGTGATCATAGACCTTAGAACCTTTGCATATGTATGCCCTGAAGCCCTTTCTTGCTCTAGTACCCTCATTTGATTGTAATTTGTCAACTCCAAATCTCCCTCCTCCCTCTGTAAACCTAGTTGCTAAAGCAAAAGATTTCATTTCCATTTTTGTGTTTTTGAAAATCATCTCAACCTTTGGATGGAATGTGGGAGGTGTACGAACTTCTATCTGCAAATCCCAAATCATGGGAGATGAGCACATGAGTTTCCTATCTCTTCCTATTGAACTCATGAATCTACGTGAGGGGAGGTAGTTTGGGGGTGTTTTCCCAAAACATGCCCTCCCTTTTGTGTTTTTGTTAAAGGGAATACAATTTTTTTGGGGTTTTTTTCCACTAGTATATGCATTGCCTATTAGTTCTATTTGAATTTGCAAAAGGACCATATCGTCATGACATGTTATTGACTTTTAGCATGTGATTCTAGGTGTCAACATGCCATTTCAATGCATTCTCAAGTTTTAGTTTTAGTACATGATATAACTTTCAATAATCTAGAACAAACTAATGGTATGTACAAAATGATGGAGAAATATGCTCTAAAATCATAACAAAAATATACACATGGTGGTGGGGAATTGATAACCTATTTCAAAAAATATGAAAACATGACTTTGAAGGCTTATTATGAGACGAAAAATTAACACTGAAATCATGTAATTGTGGAATATATGGCTTTGGTCACTAATGTGGATTTAGGGTTTAATTTTGGATCATAGATTGAATCTCTAGTATGTTGTATTCTTTCATGCAAAATTGGGAAAACACCTATTTTTCTCATTTGATCTACATCAGACTTGAAATCCTAATTTCCTTAATGAAGATTTCCCTTGAATTGATCTTATAGAGAGATTTTGTCATTTGGTTCTCACTCGCAAGATTGAAATTGTATGATCATTATATGTGGGTCCTCTAGCCCCACTTGTTATTCCATGGATGTACTTATTCATTTTTGTTATGTGAATCTTATTTGTATGCACTTATGAACTTGATTGATCTATTGTACGATATGTGATTGTGACTAGTAATATCTAGAATTAGTTACATCATATTTCTAGGCACTATATATTGTTACTCTATTAGTCATTGAGTTTTATTTCCCTCCATGTGTGATTTACTTACGTAATGGATTTTATTCCCTTTCCAACCACTAGGTTTTATTCCCCTATCACATGTGCTAGATCTAGACATTGAGTTTTATTCCCTACAGGAACTAATTATTTATTCCTCCTTTAATGTATTGAGGTTTCATTCCTTGTGGAATGATATATTTTATTTGGAAATAAGGTTGTATTTCTCCTACCCATTGTTTGAATATATATAACTCCATGTCCTTCTTTTTATCTTATGATAGGGTTCTCAATAATCAACATTCAAGTGTATAACTTATCCATGCTCATGGAATTGTATAAAAGGCAATAAATGCATCTTTATTGACGTTCTTGTTTAAATAAATTACCACTTGGCATCAATATTCTTTTTGCATCCACTTGGATGATTACATATCACTCTTTTATTGGGATCCTTGATATATTATTTGTTGTCATTTTCTATATTATTCCCAATTTCCCATCATATGCACATATCAACTTTAGTCGAAACTTTTCCACTATTTCTTATTTTTTGGGAATTTCTTCCAACCCCTTAGGTAAAGAAGACGTTGGAAGATGACTCAAGATGACCAAGACATGCACATGTGTAGCTATTTATTATTGAGAAATAAATTTGAAATGTTTGGATAACCCTCTACATCCAAGATTCATAGTATAGCTTGTACCTTATGCATTACATATGTGGGAGTTCAATCATGTTTCCAAATAAATTAAATAGTCAAAATATGTTGTCTTCTACTGCTAAATAGTTTCTAGTTTGAGCATGTGCTTGAATTTATTTGATCATATTCCCTTGAAAAAGTTTTATGATGGTGTTAGGAATTGCGAATTGTTCCTATTGACAACTAATAATGGAGTGGATCCTATCTTAGGTCACACTTTTTATTGTAAGGTATCAGAGCTAAGGCTAAAGATTATCTAATATTTCAATTTTATCTCCCTTTTGCTCGTTATAGAACCCGTACCTTAAACTCTGGGTTAGATGTTTGTTAGAAGATTTAACTATGTGAGGTCGGAAGAGATATATAGAGTGTGATGAACCACCCATAAGTGTTTCAAGTAGTTAGCCTAATGTGATGGTAGATCTTATGCCTATAGATGTTAATCTAGGGAACTCGTGTATTATAGTGTTGTCATTAGATTTGGCTTTAGGGTGGTTTAAAGTCACGAGGATGATAGAGAAATTGAGTATGGCGTTGTGATTATGGACTAATTTGTGACTTGATTCTCACATTGATTTTGGGTCTTATATTATATCTTATATCATGAAATTTTCAATCAAACGATTTTAACTTATAATACTATATGTAAAAAATGGATTTTGCCAATGGTTTATTGAGAAAAATCACAAAAATAATATATGTAATGTAGAATACATATCCTAAAATTTGTTAGAATAGATATCTCAAACCTTATTTCTAGAAATGGAATGATGGCAAAGAAGATGAGGCTTGTACTAAAGGTTTAGTGAACCTTCCCTCTTTTTTTCCATTAGGAAGTGCATAGTTGCACCCATTACTTGCTACATGGTTACGTGAACATTTTTGTATGAGAAATAATGACTGAGACCTCATTAGTTGATATCATATAGTTGGAGGCTATATTTATTCACATCATAAACATACCTCGCAATCACCGATAGAAGAAGTACATGTTTAAGGCCTAATACCTTTCTAGTTGTTTAGCATGATTTATTTGGTTAACTGATAGGTATTTTCTATGCGCTTAAAGTATACACTATCATAGTAATACAGGCCTATGAGGCCCAGATATCGAACACACAGAAATGTTTTTTTCAAAAACTAGTACTAATGGTAGTATAATCAGCTTCGGCCTATGAAAACTTAAATGTTCAGTTTGGTTATCTTAACAGAAAAGAAATATAAAGTATGGTTGTTGTTGGCAGTCTTAGTTAATTCCTTTGGACAATGGTTTCACCATAGTCAATATTGCATGTTAATCCTCGTACATTAATAAAAACTTCTCCTAACTCTGGATTAAGAGCCTGTAGTATGAATCACCCACTCTCGTAGTGTAACTCACTACCTAACCTGATACCAACCCCACTCTCATATCAGTTGTATTATTAGATAGGTGCCTTATCGAATTCTCTGGGTATCTCCTCATGTCGTTAAACCACCTTTCCCAAAGGGTTTTAGGAAATGTGTATTCCTATGAAATTTTGACTATTAATTTCCTTTTTCAAATTTATTAACAATCCAAATACTATCTATATTGATCAAGAACAAATAGTTCATTCATTCACATAGAAAGAAATCTAGAAATTAAGAGAAATTGATTAATTAATACATAAGAGTCAAATACAATGCATAATCGGGTTACTCCCGGGTCCTAAGGAATGTGGGAATTATCCCCTCATGGTTTCCATAGTCAAAAACATCAAATGAGAAAGGGAAAATGTGGAGAACATGAAGAACCCATGAAGTAGATGGTTCAAACGCTCTCTTCTTGTGCACATACCGATTTTCTACCTTCTGGCTACAATTCTATTTGCTAGAAGCCTGGATTGTTTGGTTTACCTCCTTCTTCTTCCTATATCGTCTCCTTGCTTTCCCTTGTTGTGCAATGGAAAAATACGAGATCCTTAGGTCTAGCCATAACTCCCCTTAGTAATAGGCATGACTTAGGGAGAGTTAGAACCTTGGCCGTTGGATTAAACGCAGCCTTAAGATCTACCTGATCTTGATCTATAGGTACTATCGATGGAGTGTTGGTACTAACGACTCCTCTAAATTTGTGGCCTCCTGTCAAGTTTTTGGTGTTACCAACTGTGTGTCGATAGTACCGAGTTGCTTCGAATTTCTTTTGACAAAAAAGTTGTAACCTCGTCAGTACTAGTGAACATCCTTTCGGTACTATCTAGTCTTCTCGATTTGTTTCCTCTTCAACACTGAGCAAGTGTCGGTACCACTGACTCCAAAGGAGGTAGTACCAAGCTGCGTAGATTCTTGAACATTCCTGAAATGCACAAAATTCAAACATAAGCTCTAGAAAATCACTAAATCACTTGAGAACATTAAAATTATGGCTACTTGATGAAAATCAGTGTCACAGGGTAATAAAGTAAATCATATACAATTAATATGAGATTTGACCAGAAAGTGTACAGAAATTAGTACAAAATAGCTTGTGAAAACAACAAATAAATAGTGCATCAAACCCCCCTAATCTTAAATGTTGCTCATCCTCGAACATCACAATCTCAGATCTATTTGAGACAAGTCAACAAAAGGACATAATAATATGAGTATCAATTCTCAACTATTCCCACTTTATGGTTCCAAACTGAGTCTCATTAATCACAAAACAATTAACTTCTCCTTAGAAACCAAAAACATCCATCAAAGAAATTGACTCTCAGATCAATGAACACTATTAAAAGAGTAGTTAACATCATACTCAACTAGGCATCTGCTTGGTGTGTTATGTGATATTATATTCTACATTGCTCTTCCTAACTACCAATCTATGTGGAAGTAGTTTTCCATATGAACATTAATGAGAAAAAACATCATATAAGTGGCCTACCAATAAGAGCAATGGATGGTGTCAAATGGGTGACAATTAAAGAATCACAAGTACATCCAACTTATTTATGCAAAAACACGATGAACCTATATGAGTGAAAATAAGAGCATGCATGAGCCCTAATGCCTATTTTTTCTTTTCCAAAGATGCATGAATCAAACAATATCATCAACCAAATGAGAATAAATAAATAAAACAAAAGAATGCATCATGTGGATTTCTTCATCTCTTCAAGAAGAGTTAAGGGCATACTTTCTCCCTAATAACTTTGGTACTTTGATAAAAAAATTTATCAGCCCATGATTTTAGCATGATTGACGTTATGCTTGGGCTTTTACTACATATCATTTTTTTTCTTTTTTTTAAAGATTTGGAGGTCCATCCCTACACTCAACTTTATAAAATGAGACTAATATCCACATGATAAACAAAAATGAATACTATGGAATGTATGTACTCTACATAATATTGTTTATGCAACTGAAATGGTATGCACACAAATTGTTGATGCATGCATGTATTTTTTAATGCAATAAAAGTAAACTAACTATCATGTTACTTATTATGCTATGTAATGCAACAAGAGAAAATAAATTTGAGTACTTGTTCATCTTAAGATGGTGATTCAAAAATGAGTGAAGGATGAATGGAATCACATAATTAAGCGATAAAGCCTTTCCTAAAATTATGATATGTCCCTCTCTAATGACCTGTGACAGGGTACCTTAGGATTTCTTTCTTAGATTTCAATTTTAGGTCTCGTTAACTATTTGATCAAAATAAGCTCAAACCCCATCTTCATCCACTTTTGATGAATAATTAAGATGTCCATTCATATTAAATGTCCTTAAGTTGACTAATCCAAACACTTCCTCTAAGTGTGCAACTCAAGAAAATTTGCAACTAAGCCAATTTTTTTATTTAATTAATTTTCATTGCACATAACTGAGAGCATATGACATGACTATGAATTAAGCTCCACGATAACACTAGATAGACGTGGATCGTACACTTGAAAAGATAAACTAAAAAAAACTAAAAATTCTAAAGAAAATAATGCTAAAGATAGAAATTGTTCCATCTACCTCCTAAGCTTGAAATTGACTATGTCCACATCGTCAACATTCTAACTATAATGGTGGAACAGTGGTATCAAATCATATGGGTGGTGGTGGATGAGGCATGGTGGGATCATATGGTGGAAACATCCCCTAAAAACCCAAATGTTGTGGAAGAATGGGTGGAGGTTGTGCGTGGCCACCAAAATATCCCTGGCTCCAGTAATGATCAAAGAATGGCTTTTGGAACCCCTCCATCCACTACATACACATATGCATGTTCTCTTGGTTGGCCAAGAGAACATGTTCATTCTGTAAAATGACTTGTTGGTTTTCTTACAATCATCCCTAGACATCATGGATGCTTGCCAATGTAGCCAACTATTGTTGTTGTCCCTACCAGATCACCTGCCGCATCCCATACATGCCAACCATCAAATATAGTCATCCTCCTGAGTGGGTGGTGGAGAGGAAGAATTGGAAGCTGCAAAGTGTCATGGACGCATGTGCATAATCGGATTCCTTATCACATGGATGGTAGGCTCCACTTCCTCCTCCTCCTCTACAACTTGCTCCTCCTACTCTACATAGTCATCTTCTTCCTCCTCCTCAAATGAGCTATCTACAGACCACTATAGGAGGTTTACCCCTGTAGGCCGAGGATGGCATCTGGCAGCTTCCTTTCCATGTAGTGGGTCCCCACTGTACAAAACACATATATGTCATTCAAGCACATTTTGACGAGGCCAGATCACTTGAAATGTAGATCTAATTTTGTTGTTGGCTTTAGTGACTTGGCAATAGAGAGGTCAAGGTATAGATGGAGAGCAATGTGTGTGATCAAACCTCAAAAATGAATTGGAGGTTTCCTCTGCACCTGCCGCCTTACTCTCATCACATGCTGAAGGAAGAAGGCTCTAAAGTTTAGACTTTGGGTTCTCATCTCCAACATCTTGTACAGGAAGTAAAGATCGACCCTCTGACACTTCCCTTTTCCTTGACCTGACTTTGCTGAGGAGTGTTGGTGATGAGGTGGTGAAGCACATGAGTAAAAGGATGCTTGACGTCTGTCAAGGAGATTTTGCGCCAACTGATGTGTTGACCTTCTGACAGGCTAGTAAACAACTCCCATGTTGTCTCAAAGTTGAATTTGTTGAGGTAGAAGCGATATCCTTTACATGGCCAAAGAAGGGGTTGTCACCTTCTAACCTTGATGCTTTCGGACCTTCCGCATAATGGTAGTGAAGCCATTGGAGTTGAGGAAGTCACGATCTCCATACAGTGTATCAACAATATCCCGCTTGTGCAATTCATCATACGTCTTCTTGATGTTCACATTGGGATGGGCTATCTGGCTTGGTTTAGGAACCAAGTTAGGAACCCCGACCCATGAAGAAGCCTCCCACCTTGAAGACATCTTTCTTGGATGAAGGAAATTAGAGAGAGTAGAGCTCGGTGCAACATCTGGATGTTTTGAGAGGCTCACGACTGCTTGCTCGAGGGTGGAGAAGAGAAGGTGTGAAGAAATGTGATTCACATCCCATCCCTCTTATTTCTATGGCCACCAACCTACAACCGTGTCAGTAGTACTGATATGGAGTCAGTAGTACCGACATGGCATCGGCATAGGATGAAAATTCACACACTCAGTGCTACCGACTGTCACAATGGTCTGATTTTAGTTGTGTTAATTTCTTCATGTCAGTAATATTGATGGGACATCAGTAGTACCGACATGTCCCACAGATCGGTGCTATTAACCATCAGATGTGGTTGATCTCGATCGCTTGTTGATGATTCCCATAGATTTCTAACCTCACCCTTTAGTAGTACCGACATCTTGTAAGTGGTACTGACCCATTCAAAAATTTCGATGCTTCTGAGTGGGAACTTGATGTCTCAAACCAGGGGCCCAACATTTTGTTTGTACTACCGACTCCAAAGTTGGTAGTACCAAGTTTGTATCAGGTATTTGACCCCTATCTCTGCAGAAAGTCAGTGCTACCAACATATGTCGGTAATACCAAGATTTTGCACTTCATTTGTGTTAATTCCCTATAAAGACATCAGTAGTATCGATCTTGGGCTCGGTAATACTGACTTTTGCAGTCGATTGCATCTCTGTCCCTGTAACATTTTTGGTGGTACCGAGCTTGGGCTCAATAGTACTGACTTTTTCTTCCTGCACACTCCACAAAATGCATCAAGGTACCTTTTTTATATCAACTAAGTAAAAATGGAAAATGCAACTACAAAATAAAAAATTTAAAATGCAAAGAACATAAAAGATGGTTGGGTTGCCTCCCAACAAGCACCCTTGTTTTATGTCATAGGCTTGACGATCAGATACTCAATGGATTAGTGAGCTCAACAAGCTTCAACTCATCCTCCTTCCTCCTCACATCTCCCCCAAAGTAATGTTTGAGATGCTAGATATTGACAAGGAATGGCTCAGCCCCATTACTAATCTCCACATCCCCATAGGGGAATGCCTTAATTACCTCAAAGTTTGCACTCCATCTACACTTCAACTTACCAGAATGTAGCTTCAACCTAGAATTAAACAAAAGGACTTCTATCTTGTGACGTCCCCAGATTTTCTAAAACTTAATCTGATGTGTGGCATCCAAATTGAGACCCTCACCTCAGCAAGAATCCCAATTCAAACTCACACACCACTACTACATAAATGGCTTATAATGTCACTTTTAAAGGCGTCAGTTGTACACAAAACCCGATGCCTAATCAATAAAGCGTCGATTAAATAATTAAACTGACATATATCTGTGAAGGGCGACTAGACACGTGTATCACTTTTTATTTAGGGTCTGTTCTTAAATTAGAAACCGACACTAAACATTGATCGCCAAATCTAATTTTTTGAGCGAAAAAATTACCTACAAAATTTAACATACAATGTTGGTTATTAATATAGAAACTGATGACTAAAGGTTCTCTGCATAACAGAAATTTGACCAATTTTTATCGTCGGTTCTATTATAGTAACGACGCCGATGTGTTTCTGCGCACTTTACCGTGAAATTTTTTTCTATCATATAGCGTCGGGTTTTACACAGAAACCGACAAGTATGGCCTTAATTCGAGAACTTTTATTTTTTGTTGGCATATATATAGATGTCAGTTTTTTTTGTTTGAACTGACGACAATAAGAGAACAAAAGTGTCAGTTTTTTGTTGGTAACCGACGCCTATAGTTTTAAGAATCAGTTTTATTTAACAACTGACGCCTATTGTTAACTTAACAACACTCGTGCGAGCCAGACTCTTCCCCTTTTTCTGTTTCATTCATTCTCGTGCAACTCAAGGTTTGGTCCGGTGATTTTCTTCTCACATCCGCTCATATCTCCTCTGCCCCCACCTCCTCCGCCGCTTGCTCCGGTCGCTGCTGCGGCTCACTTGTTGGTCCTCTGCCCACCTCCGCCGTCGCTTGCCCTCTGCCCCCAGCTCACTGCTCCAGCGGCCAAATCTCCTGCTCTGACGTCCTGCTCTCCTGCTCCAGCTCCGGCGCCGCCTGCTGTCCTGCTCTGACGCCGCCTGCTCTCCTGCTCTAGCTCTTGAGCACCTATTTGCCATCGCCTCCACGAAGGGCCTTCTACCTCCTCTTCTTCCTCCGCCCTCAAGGTACCCTGCTCCTGTTGGACCACCATTGGCTGGCCCTTTTGTCATTAGGGTAATTTGTATACATGTTTTAGTAAATTAGGATTCTAATATACCCTTTTGTCCTATATTTGATGCTAATTGTGCATATATGTTGAGTTTGGACTTTAGTGATGGACTTTGTCCTAAGTTACTATTTTTTCATCTAATATGAACTCTAGTCTAGCTCATCTGTCCTATCTTGGAAATCAGTAGTACATTGATGTAATATCAACTAAGGGCCCAAGGAATTTTGGAAATCAACAGTACATTGATATAACATTGCATTGTGAATTATTGCATATTTGAAACTATTGAATTCTTGATTTATTATTTAATAATGCTCTATAGATTAGGATTAACCATGTTGCCTGTAGTTTGTACATATTTATTAGGTTTTAAGAATGACAACACACGTATTTGTTGGCCTAGAAACCCGTCCAAGATTTACTCATTAGGAGTAAATCTTGGATAGTCCCCGGTTTGGGACTGTTCTTGAACACCTAATCTCACTTAGGATGTAAGTGTATAATGTGTATCAGGTTTTTAAGAAAATTTTGGTAGCATTTTCCCATTTGTTCTCTAAGTACATATGTACTTGGAGAACAGCGGGAAAATGCTGCCGAAATTGTCTTGAAAACCCAATACACGTTATACACTTACTAGTGAGATTATGTGTTCAAGAATGGGATAGGTGGTACACATTTATTATATATAAGAATGACAACACATGTATTTGTTGGCCTAGAAACCCATCCAAGATTTACTAATTAGGAGTAAATCTTGGATAGTCCCCGATTTGAGACTATTCTTGAACACCTAATCTCACTTAGGATGTAAGTGTATAATGTGTATTTGGTTATCAAGAAAATTTCGATAGCATTTCCCCATTTGTTCTCTAAGTACATCTGTACTTGGAGAACAGCAGAGAAATGCTGTCGAAATTTTCTTGAAAACCCAATACACATTATACACTTACTAGTGAGATTAGGTGTTCAAGAATGGGATAGGTGGTACACATTTATTATATATAAGAATGACAACACATGTATTTGTTGGCCTAAAGTTTTAACCATGAAAAAACTCTAATATGTTAACCCTAGACCCTAATCTTGTTGTAATATATACTTGTTTTCTCTTTGATCATAGAATGGATAAATCATGAATGTCCATTCGCAACCGCTACACCCTAGAGTTTATTTTTGGTCTTGACCAGTTTATTAGATTTGCCGAGGAACGTAGGAAACAACCTGGAGATAGGTTCTACTGTCCATGTAGGCATTGCGGTAACAACTTGAAAGTCAGCACTGGTGATGAAATCAAAAATCATGTCTTGTGCAATGGGATTATACAAGGCTATACAGAATGGAACTGGCATGGAGAGATTTCAAACCCGAAACCAGTGGATGTCGATAGTAGTGCTTGTGTGGAAGAAGAAATTGCCTCTGATGACGTAGATGTGAATGAACCAGTTCCAGTAGACATTGTTGATGCGATGTTGGATAGTTGTGGGGTGGGGCATACCGATCCACCTCCCATTTTTAGAAACATTGTGCATGATGCTAAGATATCATTATACACAGGTTGTACTAAGTTTACGAAGCTTAGCACTGTGTTGAGATTGTATAAGATGAAAACTAACAATAGATGGAGAGACAAAAGCTTCACGTCATTATTGTCTTTGTTGAAAGAAATGCTTCATATCTTGGGTATGTTACTCGTAGCCATTGTGGCTGTAAGATAGATTCTTGGCATCAAGTTCCTAAGAGGAAGAAAGACGTAAAATGGAAGGATTTATGTGTGAGTTGTTATTATTTGCAATTCTAATTTGTAGATTACTAATTTTTTGGATACTAGTTAATAGCAATTCTATTTTGCAGAGTATATTTGCATTGGATGAAAAGCTGCATCGTAAATGCTTGATGCAACACTGTGGGAGGGTCCTAAGGAACTATAGGACAAATCTCACCTGAGAATACATAAAAGAAGGTGACAAGAGGAAGAAGACAACCACTGAATAGTGGAACTTCCTGGACCCAAAAGAATGGAACACCTTTGTTGCTTCAAGAAAAACTAATGAATTCAAAGTATTAGGCATCACTCCCAATTTGATTAATATATGTTGTATTCAACTATTCAAGATTAACATTTAGTGTTACTAACCAAATCAATGTGCATACTAACTAGGCCCTCAGTGAGGTGCAAAAAGTAAGGCGTACAATGAATGTGCATGACCACACAATGGGTCCAAAGGGGTATGCAGGCGTTCGCCAAAGACTACATGCTGAGTCTTCTACTCAGTCTGTTTCTACTCAGGAGTCCTCTACTATAGGTACCACACCTCTACCTCACCATGATGTCTGGATATCTGGGAGGCAAATTAAGAAGGGAGAAATAAGGAAGCCCGCAACTGCTGAGGCGGCTGCAAAAATGGTAGACAACTCTTGGGGCATTCGTTCGAACATTGATTATTTGTGTTTACTTACTTACCAATTTCTGTTGATGACAATTAGCGGGAGCTACATGAGCTGAGGAAACAAGGCAAGTTCGTCCCTAAGGGCACAAGGGATGAATTGACAGTTGCTCTGGGTAACCCAGTGCATCCTGGATGTGTTAGGGCTGCAGGCGCTGGTGTGGGCATCAAAGCTTTCTTTGGGCCATCCCAGCGCAAACATGTCCCAAAAGTGAGAATTTCACAAGAAGAGGTAACCTATTCTTTTTTTAGAATGTTACTGTAAAAGGGAATTCAATAATAGGAAGCTAACATTTTTTATATCCATGTATAGGTAGATAAGATAATTGATAGGAGAGTCGATGAAGTAATTGATAAGAGAGTCAAGGAAGCAGTTAATAAGACACTTCATGAAGCAATGAGCAAGTGACATGCATCTATGACTGCCACTCAGACAGTACCTATGGCGTCCCGCTCTACTCCTACTGTAGAGGTTGGGAGTAGTAATCCTGTAGACCCACCTAGCACATCTGCTGTAAGTAATTTTATGACATAGTAGCTAGTCTTTTCAAGATGATATGTTTTCAAGATGGTATGTATATATGTATATAACATTCTTTACATAAATTTGTAGGGGTTAAAGCCATGCCGTATAAAAAGTAAAGAATATGTCATTGCAGAGGCGTCGGCTTACCCATCCCTACCATGAGAAATGTTTCATGGGTCTCCACTACCAGATGGTTGGGTTCGTGTTAGCCCGCTAGGTATATTCCCCAATTGGGTGGATCTTCAATTGCCATATGCCCACCCAGATTGTGAAACACTTGGTGAGGCAGAAGGCGGAGTGATATTGTGGCAAAAAGTGGATGTCATCTATACTGAAATTGTATGACAAATTTACATTACGTTAAATTATTAGTGTGTGCATATGAGGTCAATTGATCTGAAATTATATATACAGGTTAAAAAGAAGACACCCAAAGCATCTAGGCCTCCACCTCCACCTCCTACATTACCAAGTTGGGTTCCACAAGACCTACCTATCCCATTAGGTCCTAATTGTAGGGGTATGGCAATATGGTTAGGCGAGCATGATATAAATTTCTCTATGATTGTTTCTATAGATGCGAATGCTGCAGGTCAATCATATGAAAACAAACTATTTATACAAGATAAATTGGAGTTATTTTTCTATGATTGGCTGAATACATCTATGATAGAGCTATGGATATGGTGAGATCTTCTTTATACATCCATATACCTTGTGTAGGATTTGGTGATATGGTTCCTTATATATTAATGCATACATAATACATGTTTTGTAGCTACCTATTCAAGATATGTGCAGATTTTTCATTTGAACATATAGGATTTTTAATTCCATCTTTGATTAGTCTAGTAGCTAAAGGCCCTTCGTCAGTTCAACAATACTGCTGTGATGCTTTTACAAATTTTGGTCAAAATAAGAAGACGGTGATAATAGCTCCATTCAATGTGGAGTAAGTTTACTTTGCTTATAATTTGGACATAAGAAAATTATATTTTTATTGTGGATTTTGAGTTATTAATTTTTAACTTGTTTACCTCTAGGGGTACGCATTGGGAGTTACTAGTTATTATCCCCGAGACGTTCACTGTCTATTATCTAGATCCTAAGGGGACTAAATTGAATCCAACATATGGACACACAGTGAAAATGACATTATTTCGGTGAGAAATATTTCATTTTCATATCTGTTAACATATGCTATTACATTACTATTTAATTATGTAATTTACTGTGTTACATTAACATGTAGGGGTTTACATGAGTTCAAAAAGGCTGGAGGAAAGGTCCCAAGGAAAAAGAACTAGCCAATAATTTGGGAGAATGTGGAAGTAAGTTCCCAACTCCAATGTATATATTATTTATGTGAACTGTGGTTAGTTGTATGTTTTTTAATATTTTGTATGTTTCAATTTATAGTGTGCTACATAAGACAACAGATGGGCATGTGCATACTATGTGATGCAATTTATACACATGATTATCAAACATGCCGCAGTGGACATCGATATCATACATGAGGTATTATATATAGTCTCATTAGATAATATAAAATATATCAATCTTATTTATATATTATTAATTATATATATACATCATTCTCTTTGCAGGTGTTTAAAACTGACCCCACTATAGGAAAGGCCTTGTTAGATGTCCATGCTCCCTATACGACGAAAGAATTAAATGATATAAGAGAAGAATGGGAAAAAGCCATATAAGTAGTGAGGGTTTTAAAATATAATTGGGATGTTGATAGCGAATAATGACTAAAGAATGATATTTTGTAAATGTAATTTTCTGAATTATCATATGTGTGAATGTTTCTACATGTCTGAATGTTTCTACATGTGTCTGAATGTTTATACATGTGTCAATGTGAAAATGAATAGAACTGCTGGTTACTACATGAATATTTTTACATGTGTGAATGTGAAAATGAATGGAACTACATATTGCTACATGAATGTTTCTACATGTGTGAAAATCAAATGGAACTGCAGGTTGCTAAATGTGTGAAAATTAATGTTGTTAATTTTACAGGTTTGTGGCCTGTTGTTGGCTAATATCAATGAATGTCGTAAACCTGCAGTTCATAACTGAACTGCAGGTTCTCATCCTACGACTAGCCATAGTAGGCCTGCAGACTGATAAGAAAAAAAATACAACAGGCGTCGGTTATTTGTAAAAAACTGACGACAAATGATTACAGAATCAGATAAATAACTAAACTGACACCTAATGCATGTGATGTGGCGTCGGTTATCACTAATAAACCGACGCTGATGGTTGTGACGTCAGTTGCACTACTAGTAACCGATGTTGATTTTCTTAATGAGGCCAGACACCACGGTCGTGCTGACCAGTATGGCCGTAGCAACAGGCCAAACACCACGGCCGTGCTGGCCAGCACGGTCGTGGCAGTGGGCCAGACAACACGGCCGTGCTGGCCAGCACGACTGTGGCAGCCGGTGAGATGGCATCGGTTATCACTAATAAACTGACACTAATAGTGCCCTAGATGGCGCCCTTTCTGTGGCGTGAAGGTTTATGGCGTCGGTTTCTATGCTAATAACCGACGCCTATACCCCCCTACTGGCACGTTTTCGGTGGTGCGCTAAGATTTATGGCGTCGGTTTGAAAACTGACGCCTAATGATTTACCTTTGGCGGCGCCCACATAGGTGTCACATTGAAACCGACGCTAAAGGCCTTAAATAACTGACACTAAAGGTCAGTTATATACTAGTGCAAACCGACGCCTAATGATTTACCTTTAGCGGCGCCAACATAGGTGTCGCATTGAAACCGACGCTAAAGGCCTTAAATAACTGACACTAAAGATTGGTTATATACTAGTGCACTAGACTAAGAAGAAGAAAATCAAGGGAGTCAGAATAAAACAATAGTAACACATGCACATGAACAATAATAAAACCATACTATAAGGTCATCATTCAACATATAATTACATAATGAATTGTTACAACATGTGATATTACACATTGAACAAAAAACTTATACATATGCATGTACTACCACTAAACAATAAGATCTTAAGACAACATGTCCACTTGTACATGAGCTCACCACAGAACTTTCAACTATCCATGATTCTTCAATATCACATGTCCACAACCTAAACAAAAGATTACATGTGGTACACGTCAGCACAATATTCAAGAACATTGTACTGAGTACGCCTATGTGTCTTTTATATACCTCTCATCATATCTTGGCAATAAGATAAACCTAAAACTTGGCGGTAACAGAAGAATATAAGAAAAGCATTTTTAAACAAAGATGTATTTATTAACAAAAGAGAACACATATTTTAAGCACATTTCCATCATATATCTCGTCATCTTCCACCAAGGGATTTGATGTTTTTAGGCCTTATGATCTACTCCCAAGGAGTTTCTGATCATATATCTCGTACATCTGCCACCAAGGGCTTTGATGTCACTCTACTACCAAAGAGTTTAGTGCAATCATATGATGGATCAAATATTTTATGTTTCATGTGTTCATAGCAATTAGTATGGAAAATCAAGCAACATATCATACAAGAACAACCATTTCAACCAATACAATATGCCAAGTATTTTACTACCTATATAATGCAAGAATATTGTATAATAAGTCGAGTAAGAGGTAATGACATATGTTGATCAAGAAAGACAAACCTAATCACATATTCCTGATGCCAACTACCACATTGTTCGACCCCTGATAAAGACAAGATCACATATCACCATCAGGTTCACATCATCTTACATCTCATCTTAATCCTAATCGTGTTCATTAGGGTTTGCTTAGTTCATTAGGTTGTGTGCATCACTACTTGCATTCTTGTCTTAGAATTATCTTACTAATTTCATTTTCCAGATTATGGTTCATTATCTGAATATTAGGTTCCATATCCTTTTTGTGCTCATATTAACCCTGGTTTATATACATTATTCAAATTAGGGTCACAACCCATGTATTAAGGGTCATCTTCATATAACATGAATTATGTACATAATCGTGGTCTCATAATTAAAACTATGGTTCCATATATTGACATGAGCTTACTCTGTAATTTCTAGGATTTTGTGAGCACATTTCTAATTATTATGCATTAATTAGGGTTATTAGCCCTAATTAGCCATATAAAGCAAATTACACGATTTCGTGTATCAACATCATAATCACTGACCTTATATAGATTATAAACATGATTTAGGATTTACTAAGATTTTATCATAATTTTAGACCATTGTTTGATATTTATTATACATCAAACAAGCATAATATATCTTACATGATATCACCAATATTAGTGCATAATACATCTTACATGATATCACCAATATTAGTGCATTAAAAGCCTGATATTATCATTCTTCTGTGTTCTACTAATTTTTTAATTTTGGTATATTATTTGTATTTTTTTGATAAATGGGCTATTTTCTACAATTTATTAAAGAACTGCATATTTTCTAGGTTTTTCCTCTTTGTGGCCAATCATATGGCGCCACGTGTCCCGTGGGCCTACTCAGTTTGGCACGGGCGAATCGTCTGGTCCAGCACAGTTCACTTCCTCTGGACCCGGTTCAGGCTGGGATCGGGACCGGTTTGTTCCTCTCTCTTTCTCCCTTCTCAACGACGCGTTCGTCTTCTCCCGATCTCCCCGTCCGCACGCTGCATCTACGAGTGTCGTTCTCTACTAGATCAGCCGCTGCCGTAGCTTGCTTAGGGCTCAGCCGCTGGCCTGGAGACCACCTCTATTGCTCCCTGGGCTCTCCTCTCACGATCTCCTTTTTCTTTCCTTCTCGCATTATGGGATCCGTGAGGGTCCGCTCTTTCGGGCGTAAGTCGACATCGCGGCTACGGTTATGACTCCGGCTACGACATCAATCTCCATCACCTCCTCCTTGCAGCTCGATTAACACCTGTGTGCGTCATCTCCTGGAATCAGCCGCTGCTACACAGCTCCGACGAGGAACCAACATAGCTAATATCCTCCGTGCCGGCTCCTATGGACATTGTCCTCTTCCGCAGTGTTGTCCGGATCTCCATGGTTGAACACCTCCTCAGTTGCTCAGCTTCGCTTGTATCTCACCGCCATGGATGCTTCCACACAACCTTCCCTGTTTAGTGACCGCCCAACGCTGGCTTGAAAGGGCTGCCGCCAATGCAAGCATCTCCGACGAGGTAACGAGCAATCTGCAGACTTCCCGTCACCTATAGATCCTGCCTAGGGCTTCCTCTCTGCAACTCCATCTTCCTCAGCTTCTCAGGGAAAGGAATTGTATCGATCCACCACGGTGGTGCAAGAATGCACAGAAGACCTCTTCTATTAGCCTTGCAATAGATTCTCGTCTCTGTAGATCCCCTCTAGCCTCTCAAACAGAAGTAGCAAGAGACAGGGGTCGTTCTCCTGTAGGTGCCGGTGAAGAAGCCCCGAGATGGTACTCACGAGAGGGATCGATCTGTAGGTCTTAGTGATATGAGGAAACTGCCCACATCCTTTACTTCACGGAGCCACGAGCACAACATGGGGATCAACCAAAGTTGAATCCTATTCACTGTAACTGCTACTAGGGAGACTACATCCTCATCCATCCGATAACGTCAAGGGTCAGAACCAACTCTTTTAAAGTACAATCTGTGGCTACTGCTTACACACCAATAATGTGAAACCTAGTTAATTTGAAACCTAGATAACGAATATACAAACCTTGTTCCTTCATCTATTGATATGTACATTATCTACCATGTTCAACCAACGACTAGGAACCTCTATACCCCATCAAATTTTATTCATAGACTCCTCGTCATATGATCAGCCATCAAAATCATGTTGAAACCCAAAAGTCCACTCCATCACATCCTACTCACCTTAATAGAAATATCATCCTCAAAATTAAGCAAAAACCCAATCTTTCACATCATATACATATTAAAAGAATTTTTTCCTCAAAATTAAGCCATTCTCATACTCAAGGAAAAGTCAAAAGGTCTTCATTCACATGTAGGCACCACTCTATGTGTAACATATCTATAAACATATCTCCATAATCATATCCAAACCACTATTAGGGGGTTTTAGAACGTCTAAGGTGAAACACCCATTGATTAAAGATTGAAACAACGGCTTAAAAACTCTAATTGTTTTATGACATATTTCACATTTTAGGATTTACATCCTCATTTATCCAAACATCAAGTTCTAACATTAAGTCCTCATTTGAGAAGAGTTATTTATAATTAACTCAATTTTATTCATATAGATCATATCAGGGTATAATATGTTGTGCTAATTCCAGACTATACTCAACATACTTATTAAGCACTAACATTATCATTGTTTGGCATCTATCATTAACATGATCTCATGTCACTTTAATATTGAGTTATAAGTTCATTAGTGAATTCATCACTACTTTCACCAACCATATCACATTATCATCATTGTTCATGTATATGGTTAACTATTTATACATTGATATCTTATTAAACCATCTCTAGATTTCCATCATATCATGTCTATATATATCACGTGTAACAATTGTACGATGAGGCCATGGTAATGGCATGATAGTAACATGATGTGGAACATCAAGGGTTATGATGGACCCAGTGATATATGATGGGTGTTACCCATGGAATGGCAATGTGTGCCTTGATGATGTGATTGAGTCCCTGTGATGTTGATCCTTGAGATGGATCTTGATGATTGGCAAGAGGCCAAGTGGTAACATGTAATGTTAGATCCTTGTGATGGATCGGGATGACGTTGATGGCTTTGAGAATAAGAGTGACAATGTAACACATGATGATGAGATCTATGTTGTTTACTTATAGTTTACATGTTACATAACTTGGTTGAATCTTGCAACCCGCTTAAAATATGTTAATTAATTACAGATGAACCTTTCATGTAGTTTGCCCTAGCCATAGATCCATCATCATCATGAGTTTGGTGATGGTGAAACGGGTTCTCCTACAGGTTAATCCAGAGCGCATATTGTTGAATATGCGGGGTTGCTACTAGCCAAAAATAGGAGCTTGTTAAACATATATCAAAATTTCATCTAGTCCAACTGAGGTTCTCCTAACCCATATCATGAGGGTAGTGTCATGCTCAGTCTCTCTGAGCTCACTCATCTCTTTGAGCATCATGTACACACTAGCTTTATCTTCCCTCTTTGGTCTAGGGTTATTAGGTATACCTCATTGGCACTAGTTGATAGCCTTACAAGATCGAGCCACATAAGCACACAAACCAAAACATGCTATGACATTTTTTCATAGATCTCTAACCATGAAACATGCTTACCCAAAACTCTCTTTATATATGTGCAACCACTAGATTCCTACAAGTACCACCAATCCAAGCTTGAGGCTCACAGAAACTAACATAGTTACCTCGTCCAGGGTCTTGGGACTCTCTCTCCCTCACCTAGATGGTAGGTTCTCATATCATGTTCACATATGCACATATAACTAGCCTCTCTTTGACTCTAGGGTTTGGTCCTCCCAAGGACATCTAGGGTTCAACAAGACTATAGGAATCATACATAAAGTGATTCAACTCAATCACTCAGGAGTAGTCTAGTTTAGGACATATCATATCACAAATTTCTCATCATTCTCATATCTTGGAGTTTAGGTTCTCTAACCTTCTTCCTATGTGTTTCACTCTCTCAGGAGTTAACCCTACAACTGGTCCTAACACTAGAGGTCCTCCTTTGTAAAAGAGCTTGAGGCTCATGCTGACTCATGTCATGTCTTATCTTATCTTATCTCATAAAAACCTACATACTTGCATCACCAAGCTTAACTCAAATCCTCAATTCTGAACTTAGGTCCTCAAAGACAAGCATATATCATCATAAACCATCTTATATCATCTATATAAGACTTACATCATCATCAAAACTTAATCCATCTATTCCATATATCATATATTCTAACAAGGCTCTAGACATCTAATCTAGAACTACTCTCTCTTCAAGACTGATGTCATTCACTTTCACTTAGGTTGCATGACCACCTCCTACTCGTACATGTGTGGGGACACATTTTTGTAATACATATATATAATAAAATATTATATATTTTTTCTTCAATAAAATAAGTGTCAGAGAAAACTATCGAGGTTCGATCCAATTGGAATCAAAAACCAAATCCACGAAATGAGTGTCCCACACATAGTAGAGAGTATAGCACCATGAAAACTAGTGAAAAGGGTGAGAACAAGGTATAGACTGGTGTAGCTACCCAAAGCATGGATGCATCATATGCCAAAGGTTTCTCTTCCTGTGATGTACGTCATTTCCAAATAATGCAATGTCCCATACCGCTGCACTATAAGGAAAGAACGACATATAGGGACCTGCTATACGACAAGCAGCAGTCTAGACCTAGTTCTCAGACATCTAGCTGCTAACCTAGCAGCTAGAACAGATCTAATCTCTAAAAGACAACTAATCTAACCCTAAAGATTTGTTTTAAGTTTAAGGTTCTTTAGTTTCAAGTTGCATATTGAGCATATGTGAGGTTTTGCTATTGTTCATGCTCTAATACCACCTGTAACATCCCTGGATTTTCTAAAACTTAATCTGATGTGTGGCGTCCAAATCGAAACCCTCACCTCAGCAAGAATCCCAATTCAAACTCACACACTAGGCTAAGAAGAAGAAAATCAAGGGAGTCAGAAGAAAACAATAGTAGCATATGCACATGAGCAATAATAAAACCATACAACACAAGTTCATCATTCAACATATAATTACATAATGAATTGTTACAACATTTGATATTACACATTGAACAACAAACTTATACATATACATGTACTACCACTAAACAACAGGATCTTAAGACAACAGGTCCACCTGTACATCAACTCACCACACAACTCTCAACTATCCATGATTATTCAAGATCACATGTCCACAACCTAAGCAAAAGATTACATGTGGTACATGTCAGCACAATATTCAAGAATATTTTACTGAGTACGCCTACGTGTCTTTTATATACCTCTCATGATATCTTGGCAATAAGATAAAACTAGAACTTGGAAGTAACAAAAGAATATAACAAAAGCATATTTGAACAAAGATATATTTATTAACAATAGAGAACACATATTTTAAGCACATTTCCATCATATATCTCATACATCTGCCACAAAGGGCTTTAATTTTTAGGCCTTATGATCTAATCCCAAGGAGTTTCTAATCATATATCTCGTACATCTGCCACCAAGGGCTTTGATGTTTTTATGATATACTCCCAAGGAGTTTGTGAACATTTCAATGCACTGTGCTACTAAAGAGTTTAGTGCTATCATATGATGGATCAGATATTTTATGTTTCATATGTTCATAGCAATAAGTATGGAAAATCAAGCAACATATCATACAAGAACAACCATTTCAACAAATACAATATGCCAAGTATTTTATTCCCATATAATGCAAGAATATTGTATAACAAGTCGAGTAAGAGGTAATGGCGTACCTTCATCAAGAAAGACAAACCTAATCACATATTCTTGATGTCAACTACCATATTGGTCAACCACTAAAAAACATAAGATCACATATCACCATCAGGTTCACATCATCTTACATCTCATCTTAACCCTAATCATGTTCATTAGGGTTTGCTTAGTTCATTAGGATGTGTGTGTCATTACTTGCATTCTTGTCTTAGAATTATCTTACTGATGTCATTTTACAAATTATGCTTTGTTATATGAATATTAGGTTCCATACCCTTTTTTGTGCACATATTAACCCTAGTTTATATACATTATTCAAATTAGGATCACAACCCATGTATTAAGGGTCATCTTCATATAATATGAATTATGTGGATCATCATGGTCTCATAATTAAAACAGAGGTTCCATATACTGATATGAGCTTACTCTATAATTTCTAAGATTTTGTGAGCATATTTCTAATTATTATGCATTAATTAGGGTTATTAGCCTTAATTAGCCTTATATAGAAAATTACATGATATTATGCATCAACATCATAATCACTAACCTTACATATATTATAAACATGATTTAGGATTTACTGAGATTTTATCATAATTTTAGGCCATCGTTTGATATTTATTATACATCAAACAAGCATAACACATCTTACATGATATCACCAATATTTGTGCATCAAAAGCCTGATATTATAATTCTACTATGTTTTACTCATTTTTTTTGAGAATTTTGCTATATAATTTGTATTTTTCTGATAAACGAGCCATTTTCTACAATTTATTAAAGAACTGCATATTTTCTAGTTTTTACCTCTTTGTGGCCAATCATATGGCGCCACGTGTCCCGTGGGCCTACTCAGACAGGCACGGGTGAATCGTCTGATCCAACACAGTTCACTTCCTCTGGACCTAGTTCAGGCTGGGATTGGGTTTGGTTTGTTCCTCTCTCTTTCTCCCTTCTCACCGACGCTTTTGTCTTCTCCCAATCTCCCCGTCTGCACTCTTCACCTGCGAGCGTCGTTCTCTACTGGATTAGCTGCTGCCGTGGCTTGCTTAGGGCTCAGCCGCATAGCTTGTCGCTATCCTGGAGACCACCTCTTTTGCTCCCTGGGCTCTCCTCTCACGACCTCCTTTTTCTTTCCTTCTCACATTTTGGGATCTATGAGGGTCTGCTCTTTCGGGTGTAAGTCGACGTCGCGGCTACAGCTTCAGCTATGAGATCAATCTCCATCACCTCCTCCTTGTGGCTTGATTAATGCCTGTGTGCATCATCTCCTAGAATTGGCCACTACTACACAGATCCAACGAGGAACCAACATAGCTAATATCCTCTGTGTCGGCTCCTAAGTACATTATCCTCTTCAGCGGCATTGTCTGAATCTCCATGACTGAACACCTCCTCAGTTGCTCAACTTCATTGGTATCTCACTACCATGGATGCTTCCACACAACCTTCCCTATTTAGTGACCACCCAACGCTTGCTTGAAAGGGCTGCTGCCAATGCAAGCATCTCCAATGAGGGAACGAGCAATCAATAGACTTCCCGTCACCTATAGATCCTGCCTAGGGCTTCCTCTCTGCAACACCATCTTCCTCAGCTTCTCAGGGCAAGGAATAGTATCGATCCACCACGGTGGTGCAAGAATGCACAGAAGACCTCTTCTATTAGCCTTGCACTAGATTTTCATCTCTGTAGATCCCCTCTAGCCTCTCAAACTTAAGTAGCAAGAGACAGGGGCCGTTCTCCTATAGGTGTCGGTGGAGAAGCCCTGAGATGGTACTCACGAAAGGGTTTGATCTGTAGGTCTTAGTGATACGAGGAAACCGCCCACTTCCTTTACTTCACCGAGCCACGAGCATAACGTGGGGATCAACCAAAGTTGAATCCTATTCACTGTAACTGCTACTAGGGAGACTACATCCTTATCCATCTGATAACATCCAAGGGTCAGAATAAACTCTCTAAAGTACAATTGGTGGCTACTACTTACACATCAATAGCATGAAATTTAGCTAATTGGAAACTTAGATAATGGATATACAAACCTTGTTCCATCATCTATTGATGTGCACATTATTTACCATGTTTAACCAACAAGTAGGAAACCTATAACCCATCAAATTTTATTCATAGACTCCTCATCATATGATTAGCCATCAAAATCACGTTGAAACCCAAAAGTTCACTCCATCACATCTTGGAATGAACGCCCTATGCAAAATATGGCGATCGTGAAATTGATTTATTCTCCTTATAAATTCTTGAGCTTTCATAAGCATCAAACCTAAGCTCATCCATTTCATTCAATTCTAGCAATCTCCTTTTTCATGCATTGTCCAAATTGTAATTAAGTTTCTTTAGACCCCACTTAGCCTTGTACTCTAATTCAACTGGTAGATGGCAAACCCTCCCATAAATTCAACACCTCAAATGATTTCAAAAAATTATCATCAAACTTAAAGTCAATATCCTTTCCTGATAATTCAGAGAGTGGTTTAGAAATCATTGAAAAATCCTTGATAAAGTGGCAGTAAAATCTGGCGTGTCCTAGAAAGCTCCTTACTCCCTTTACCGATGATGGTGGAGGTAGTTTGGAGATCACCTCTATTGGACACCTTGTTTCCCAAGACAATTCCTTCACTCACCATCACGTGACACTTCTCCCAATTCAACACAAGGTGAGTGTCTTCGCCTCCTTGCAAAACTTTATCTAAATTTTCACGTCAATCAACAAAGCACTTACCATACATCAAAAAATCATCCATAAACACTTCCACAAATCGATCTACCATATCAGAAAAAATGAAAGCATGCATCGCTGGTGAGTTGCCGACATTACAAAGACCAAACGACATACGGCAATACACAAATGTTCCATAAGGACAAGTGAAGGTTGACTTCTCTTAATTTCGTGGATCGATAGAAATCTAATTGTATCTCGGGTAATTGTCAAGGAAACAAAAATTAGAGCAGCTTGCGAGCTGCTCTAAAATCTTGTCAATCAAAGGGAGCACAAAAAGATCTTTGAGCATTGCGATGTTCAAACGTCTGTAGTCAATGCAAACACGCCACCCAGTCACTAGTCTTGTAGAAATCAAATCATCATTTTGAATTACTGGTGATCATTATTCCTCCCATTTTAGGAAACACCTGGGTTGGAATAACCCAGTTTGAATCAGAGATATCATATATAGTACTTATTGATAAAAGTTTTACTACCTCTTTATTCACTACCTTAGTCGTGATGGGGTCAAGTCACTATTAAGGTTGCACTACATCATTTGCTCCATCCTGCAATATGATCTTTTGTTGAAAGAAAGTAGGGGAGATCTCCTTTATGTCTTCCAATTGACCAGCCGAATGCATCTCAATGATTCTTTAGCACACAAAGAAGTTGCTCCTCTTCCCTTACACTTACTGAAGCTGAAATTATGACTGGAAGTTTCTCCTCTGACACCAAGAAAATGTATTTCAAATGAGGTGTCAATGGCTTCAAATCTAACTCTAGAGGACTCAGCAAAGAAGGAACCAATGATGGTGGGGGTGGTGACAAATCCTCAAAGTGCCTTGTATAGTAGCATGGCAAGATCTTAAGAAGCAAGACACACTCTTTCAAAAAATAGTGTCTGATATAATCATCTACTAGATTCATGAGACATGCCTCTAAAGGCAGCTATAGTTATCCCTGTACAAGAGAGGTTGTGGTTGCCTCTTCAATTGTTGTTGGGCAAAATTTCTTCTCTTGGTCATTGGAATGTTGCACGACCTTTCTAAGAGATATATCCTTTATGTTGTCCAAGATGTTTACTGCTAGTGTGCCCTTGTGCACCTACATCATCACATGTGCCATCTCAAGAAATGGCATCTCCAGAAATACTGACACATTTTCTTGGACCTTCTATAACATATTACATTGTGCTGTAGATTTTGCAGTCTGTGTAGGCTTGGGAATCAAGATTTTGAGTCACTCCTCCCTATTGCCCAAAGTCAGTCTTCCTTTGCCCATTTCCAGAATCATTCCAGTTGTGGCTCGTTGCCTTGTCCATCTTGCATCTCCACAACAACAAAGTCTGCTAGTAACACAAATTTGTCCACCTTGACAAGAACATCCTCGCAAACACCATAGGGCCACACCACATAATTGTTCATTAACTAGATAGTCATATTGCTCTTTTTGAACTCTTGTAGACCTAACTTTCTAAAAGTGGTCAAGGGAATTAAGTTGATGCTAGCCCCTGAATCACATAAGGCCTCTCCAAACTTTGTATTTCCAGTAAAGCAAGATATATTAAAATAGCCCAGATCCTGTCTTTTTGGTGGCAATGTACCCAGAATGAATGCATTGACTTTCTCTTTCAGAATTACCACATAAGAATCATCCATCCTCCTTTTCTTGTTGATCATATCTTATAGAAACTTGCCGTCAGAAGGGACCTGCTCAATTGCGTAAATTAAAGGTATTGACATGCAATTTTCTGAAGTTGTCTAAAAAAATATGAAAATTTTGATCAACCTTTGTTTCTTTCAGACTATTTGGTAAGGGAACTCACTTCACCACTTTCCTTTGATGAGGTGAAATATGCTCCGGTCTTGCCAAAGGGTCTATGTACTTTTTATAGGTAGGACTGCAAGGATGTTTTCCCTTTACAAGCTTCAAATTCCTGGATGAATTGGGATGTAGAGAAATCACAATCCTGCACAGAAGCAAAGGAAAAGGGGATAGGAGAGTTTGAAAGGATCTCTCAGTTTCAATTGGAGGGTTTCTAGGAACTAAAAAGCATTGAAGTGAAAGGTGGTGTGCAAGGGTTCTCAGGGTTACTGTTCCCTATCTTTCCTTTTCTATCCGGGGTAGATGATGACTGAGTCACCCTTGGATCTTGATCTAGTGGTTGACATGCCATGTGAAAAACAAAGGTAACTAGGTGCTTGGTTTCCCAATTTAATTTAAACTGTGACATTCAATGCATATTTCCATATTCCTCCTCACTTTAGGAAATCTTTCAAAAATCATATCTCCTAAACCGCTAATCCGGTTGATCCCAAATATTAGAGGAAACTCCATAATGACTTAAAATACTCGTGTACCAAGTTTGGAACTCAAATTAGTAAGTATGAGGGGCTTTTCTTCTATTCATGTTATCTCTTAATAAGGCATATTTTTTTATATTTTCACTCTCTTTCCCTTTTATTTCCTTTATTTGGATTCCTTAGACCATTATTAACCAAGTGGATTTGAAACCTAATCCATGAAGGTCACTAACACCACTTTCTAGAGAATTCTACCTAATTCTCATCATTATCTTAATTTCTTTTCCTTTTTATGCATTATTAGATTGCTTTCAACCTTTTTTTTCTTTTTATCACATTGGACTCACCAACTCATTAGAATCCATGAAAACATGCATTCAAAGGAAGTATTACCAAAGAAATCCATTCATTACACATAAATCATAATCATACATTTTCTTGGAGAAATTGCATTTCAAACCATATTAGCCCAAAAAATTTGGTTGTTACACATCCAAACTTGGCAATTTTCAAGACCCATCGTAGACATCGATCAAGTTTCTAAGAGGAAAACTCGACCGAACAGACTTCCAATAATGCATTTTGAAAATTGTGATTAAAGTGATTAAAAAATTCATTTTAAGTGCACCTAATTTTTTCTCATATTAATTAGGAGCCATCGCATCAATACAAATGATTACAAAATTGTCCTACTCGTTTAGTGTGTTTTCCACAAAAGTGCTTATGCATTGACTTTGTCTTGTATTTGATCAAACTGGGGCTTGATTGAATTGATCCTTTTCATGTACCTAATACCTTAAATCAATTTCAAATCCAAAGTGTACCCAATGGCATGTCATTAGTGTAGTGATTTCAATTCTAAGAACCACAACCATCACCATCATTGTGAGACTTGACTATGACTTCCATGATGATGGCCTCCATGTGTTAATCTCATTGTGGGTCTGTCTGATACACGGTTCCCTAACATGTATCGGTGTGCTTGCTTTGATATGGCCATATCATGACCAATGAGACTCTTTCATAAACCAACTCACACTCTGATCTTATGTATTATTGTTGCTTATCAACCTTCCACAATTACAATTGATCAGGGACATAGTGAGAATATGTATATGTACTCTTAACATCCATATGATCTCATTTCCCCAAGTCACGTACTTGAAGACATACGTCATCGAGTAATAATATTTTCTAGCCATTTATAGTGTTCCATCGTTATCTCATAACTGAAAGAAACATAATAAATTGTAATATTTCCTTTTATTAATTAATCAAATCATTAATTATTTAATGCCTCATCCCAATCATCATATGATTGGCACTCTGGGCATACATACCAACAAAAGGACCAACCCAAGTCCGTGATGATGATCAACAGAGGCAAAGAAAATTCCAGTGGTAAAGGCAAGGCTAAGAAGAGTTCTAAAGTTGGCAAGAAACCCAAGTCTTATGCATTCAAAGCAAAGGGAGGGGTGAATAAAGAAGGAAATTGTCACCATTGTCACCAAGTTGGACTATGAAAAAAGAATTACCCTATTTACCAGGAGAAACCCAGGAAGAAGAAGCAGGGGATAGAGATATCCACACTAGGTATATATGTTATTGCGATAAATATGTCTACTTATTCATCTTGGCTATTACATACCAGATGTATATCTCACACGTGTTCCAATATGTAGGATTTTAAAAGAAGTAATCCTTTAAGAAAGGGCAACTATGTGTTGTGAATGAAGCAAGAGTTGATGCCACAATAGTTGGAACCTATCATTTATCTCTACACAGTGGGATTGTAATAGAGTTAGATAACTGCTATTTTGTACCTTCCATTAATAGAAACATCTTTTGTGTATATTGTAGGGACAATAATGGATTCGAATTTCATATAAAGGATGGTCAATGTTCAATATTTCTAAATATGAGATATTTTATAGTAGTACCCATATGTACTATGGTGTTTACTTATCATATCTAGAGACAAATATTTATAACAAAAAGGTTAAAACTCCAAAACTCAGAAAAAATATACCTTTGGCATTTTCATCTAGGGAACACTAATGAGAAACTCATTTCTAAACTCCATAAAGATGGTTATCTAGACTCTTTTCACTTCAAATGAATAGAGACATGGGAATCTTGTTTTTTGGGAAAGATGAAAACCACTCCATTCGCTAGACATAGTGAAGGAGCAAGTGAGTTGTTGGGACTCATACATAGTGATGTATGTGGACAAATTAGCATAAATCCTACAGGTGGTTACCAATACTTCATTACTTGTACTAATGATCTCAAAAAGTATGTCTATGTGTACTTAATGAAGAACACGTCAAAAACAATTCAAAAGTTCAAGACTTTCATGAATGAAGTACAGAACCAACTTGGTAAAAGTATTAAAGTACTTTGTTCTAACCGTGGTGGAGAATACTTAAGATCAGAGTTTCAGGACCTTCTACACGAATGTGGTATTATATCACAATGGACCCCACCCGAAATACCACAACATAATGGTGTATTAGAAATAAGTAACCATACATTACTAGACAGGGTGTGGTCAATGATGAGTTTTTCTAGTCTTCCCACTTCCTTGTGGGGATATGCTCTAGAAACCATAACATTTACAATTAATTGCATACCATCTAAATTGTTTCAAAAGACACCATATGAGATATGGTATGGAAAGCATCCCATTGCATCTTTTATGTAGATTTAGGGATGTGAAGCTTATGTGAGAAACCAGTTTATCGAAAATCTAAGGAGAGTAAAGAATATCTTTTTTATACTCCAACTAAAAGAATAGTGTTTGTTGCATGGGATATTGTATTCCTAGAAAAGTAAATTATTTCAAAATGAATCAGTAGGAGGAAAGTAGAACTCAAATAGGTTTGAGTCCAACAAGAAAATTGAACATGTAGAGGCATAAAAGGAACATGGAGAGTAGAAAATATTGTGGAATCTCAAGTTTTTCATGTAACACAGGAACCTCATAGATCTAGCAGGACACACCTTGAGCCTGAACGATTTGGTTATCTTGTGACTCGGGAAGGTAATTAGTTGATCCATGATGATGAGCAAACAACATGTCTAGAAGCTATTAAGGGACCAGAGCCTTAGAAATGGTTTGAGGCCATGATCTGAGATGGAATCCATGTACACCAACAAGGTATGCAACTTGGTGGATCGACCTGAAAGGATAAATCCCATAGGGTGCAAATGGGTCTTCAAGAAGAAGACTGACATAGATGGTAATGTACAAACTTACAAAGGCCAATTGGTTGCAAATGGTTTTAGAAAAATTCAAGGTGTTGACTATGACAAAATCTTTTGCCCAGTTGTCATGGTTAAGTCCATAAAAATCATGCTTTTCATCGTAGCTTATTATGGCTATGAGATTTGATAGGTAAATGTTAGAACCACATTCCTTAGCGTGGATTTACTTTAGGATGTGTACATGACAACTTTAGGGTTTTATAAATCCAAAGGAAGTTAATGAAGTATAAATTATAAAGGTCAATTTATGGATGGAAGCAAGAATCTCAAAGTTGGGATCTTTGATTTGACAAAATAGTGAAATAGTTTGGATTTATTCAATATGAATGTGAACCATGTGTCCACAAGAAGGTAAGTAGCAGCATGATTGTATTCCTCATATTGTATGTAGATGACATAATATTGATGGGGAATGACATCCCTACCTTACAAAAGGTAGAAAGTTGGTTGGGAAATAAATTCTCTATGAAGGACTTAGGTGAAGCATCCTATATCTTAGGAATCATAATCTACGGAGATAGATCTGGAAGGCTTCTTGGCCTAAGGTAGATCGCGTACATTGATAAAGTGTTGTATAGGTTCAACATGGAGAACTTGAAGAGAGGAAAGTTACCCATGTCTCATGGTGTTAGTATCTCTAAAGCTCAATATCCTGGTTCTTGTGAAGAACAAGAGAACATGAGTAATATTCATAATGCATCTTTTAGGGAGTGGGACCCGAGAGGGGATCCACTCCCTACTAAAATTTGAGGAATAAATCCATCTAATTTGAGAACTTTCAAGCATGCTATATTAAGTGTAAATTGTTCATTTCTCATATGATGGTATAATAAAAGACCAATGTATCGAAGTGGAATAATATTTCATGACTATATTCAATTTTACAAAAGTACATCATCACCCCCCATATGGAGTTTACATGAAAGTTACAAACGAAGGATCTAAGAAGAGGATATCCATCTATCTAAAGTCTATCTCCCCAAGAGCACCACCTAGCAGGTCCATATCGGCATATCCAGTCTTCTAAGTTCTACACCTATGGTTGGAAGCATACCCCACAAGATAAGACAAAATGGAAGTTGTCAGCATAGAATTTGGTATATACATTTAATAGGGAACTTAGCAAAATTATGATATAAGGACATCAAAAATAACAAAGCTTCCCATAGAATAGGAAAGATTTTATCCAGGTGGATATCAAGAGAATATAAATTACAATAAGATGATAATCAATAGTAAGAGATTTCTTTCTTTAAAACTATGTCATGTTAATAATATCACAATTCATAAGATGTATCATGGTGAGTAATAAAAATACTATCACATACTAAAAAGTAGGGTAGAAACCCATATGTATTCCATACCAAAGGGCAGGAGAACTAAAATCTCTGTGCAAAACAAATACGGTATTTTGTAGTGAAATAAAACCCAGTGCATGGTAGGGGAATAAAACTCAATTCCTAAAATCATAGGTGGTAGAAGAATAGAGCCTAATGTTGGTATGTATGCCCATAGAGATAACAATATGATGATTTTAATGACATATCTTGTAAATGATTTTATTAAGAATAATAAAAGACAATTCCATTTCTTCTGTTTCATTTTTTTATGAGATAATGATGTAACATAATAAATGCCTAAAGAATGATGATACTTGATGGCATATGTCTTCAAATTTAGGACTTGAACAATGAGATCATATGTATGACAAGATTACATACATTCTTGTTATGTCCCTAGTTGGTTATTACCTTGGAAGTAAAATGGAAAATAGTAATGCATAAGACTAGAGTGTGTGTTAGTTGATGGAACAATCTCATTAAGTTATAATATGTGTAAGAAAACTATACACATAATTACTTTTACAGAATAGTGTATCAGACAGAACCACCATAAGAGTGATACATAGAAACCATAACTGGTAGTCACTATTATCTCCTAAAGTGTTGGTGGAGATTGTGGTTTTTATACCTGAATTCACTAAACTCATCCCATGTCATTCAACGTGCTTTGACATCATCCAATGTGACCTTAAATAAGGGTTTCCACAAAGGTGATACTCAGATGCACTGTGACACATGGGGATGACTGTGAGTGATGTACATGGGATTTGTCCCGCCTATAGGAGTATGATATCCTGGCCACTTGATAAGCAAGATTGAGAAATGCATGATCATGCTCATGTGACTCAATATTTGATATTGAGCTTACATATATCTCAGACAGACTACTCTAGTTCAAGGAATAAGGATTGAACATTGAAAAGGATGAAAATGAAATACCTCAAGTTCAATATGGATATTGGTGTCAAAGGAACTATACAAAAACTATAACACCAATCACAAATTGTAGGTCGAATTTGTTCTCCCACTTTCCAATTACTTTGGTACTAATTATGTACTGCTAGATACCGCTCATTGTTGGTGATGTCATAAACTTGTTATGAAATTCACTGCCAACATTACTTGGAACCTATAGTATGACAGACAAAGGATACACATGGAATAGTAGTTAGTTCATGAATGATGTGTAAATTGATTACTAAAGTATTTAGGTATTCAATTTAATCAACACTATTTAAAAATTGGCATACTGGACTCTGAGTCTACATGTTTAAGTGTTGAACCAATTGGTTGGAGTGTCAGGTTGATTGAAACTACATTGGCTGAATATTGGATGAACCAGGGCATGAACTGACTGGTTCACTTAATGAACCGATCAACTCAAGGGCTTAAACAACTGGATCATGAGATGAACTGCCCAGCTCATGGATCCATTCATCTGGATCAAGGATTATTGTTGACATTTTGTTGTGCATATTCATATATTGATTGTCAATACAATTGTGATTGGGAAACATGATGAAACAATGCATTTAGGGGTTGAACCAATCGACTCACATGCCAACTGAACGGTTCACATGTGAACCAACTGTTTCGCTGCTCGAAGGATGCAAAAATCATGAAATTTTGTCCTCTTCGACTCCCGCTCAGACTGGGAACCTTGTGTGGGGAAATATGGCTAAAGAATAGAAAGTGGAAATAGAACAAATTACTGCCATATTTCCCATGAACCTATGGATCGCGTCAACAACTATATCATGGGAAGAATATCTTCAAGGATATACCTAGTCTTGGAGAAAGTCTACTGACATCTCCTTGTATTTGTACATGCACAACTATCTTTTGGTTGCATTTGGACTCGTCTGCAGCAGCTCCTAGTCTTCACCATGTACAACATGTTGATGTTGTCCTCCTAATGACAGACAAAAGCCTCCTTGCCTCTATGGAAGTCTACACGAACTGCCTAGAACTCATGTCATCCTATTAGAACGGACATGAATGAGTTGTCTCTCCCATTGGTGTACTAGTCACCAACTTACTCTCCCACAATTGTTCTCCCTTGCTATACCTCCCTTTATTGAGTAGGACTTGCTCAGGTTCTCTCAACAACCACAACCAGAGAAGACAAACAACTGTCAAAGGCAATTGGTATTCTAAGAAGCCCCCAGTACTCCTCTATTTATAGGAGGTGTTAGGGTCTAGGTTCCCAGTTTGTGTGGGAGTGGAAGGGACCGGAAGATCATGAATTTTTGCAACCTAAGAGCATTGAACCACTTGGTTGGAAACAAAACCGGTCGGTTCACATGTGTGATGATTGGTTCACTCAGAGAACCAGTCATTTCACCATATTTCCCAATGGCATAAAATTAGTAAATTCAAATCCAATTATTGCATAAAATGACATCAACATTAATCCTTGATGCAATCAAATTTCTCCATGAACCGGATGTCTCGCCCTGTGATTCGGTCGTATGACGACCCCAACCAATCAGTTAGTGATCTGAGCCAATCAGATCACTAAGTGAACTAGTTGGTTTGCTCCGCAGTTCAGGAAGAACTCAACCAATTCAATATCCAATCAACTTGACACTCCAACTGGTCATTAATCACATGAGCCGATTGGTTTGGAGTCGAGTCAGTTGATTTGTTGCTTGAATTGAATGCCCAAACACTTTAGTAGTCAACACAATTATCATTCAAGATCAAAACTTCTCTTCTAGGTTTGTACCAATGTGTCAGACTTATAGGTCTCATATTACATTGGTAGTAAATGTACATAACCAATTATGACATTACAAGCAATGAGTGGTGCCTAGTCACACATCAATGCTACCCAAGTAAATGGAAAGTTGAAGAACAACTTAACTGTACAATCTGTGTATGGTGTTATAATATTTTCATCGTTCCTTTGTCATAGATATCCAAATTGAACTCGAGACATGGAGTAGTCATCCTCTTCAACATTCAATCTTGTTCCTTGAACCAGAGCAAACAATATGAGATATATGTAAGCTCAATATCACATATTGACTAACATGTGCATGGCCATGCATTTCCAGTATCGCTAATCAAGAGGCCTTGGATATCATAATCCTATAGGAGGGACAAATCCCATCTGCATCACTCACAGTCTATTCCCATATATTATAGTCACCCAATCAACACCTTTATGGCCCCTTATTTAGGATTATGTTTGATGACGTTAAAACATATATAACAACATGTGATGACTGTAGTGACTTCATGTCTAAGAACCATATTCACCACCAACACTATTAGATCTGACTATGACTACCACTATAATGATTTTTATGTGTCAGGCTCATGGTGAGTCTGCCTGATACACTGTTCTCTAACATGTATCGATGTGCTTGGTTTGATATCACATACTATGACTAATGAGATTCTATCATCAACCAATGAAATCTCTAGTATTATGTGTTATTATTGTCTATCTACCTGAAAACATATGTCATTGAGTAATATCATACTCTAGACATTTATTATGTTACATCATTATCTCATAACTGAATAAAACAAAATAAATTGGAAGCTTGCCTTTTATTATTGATCAAATAATTTATGTATTATGCCATTACAATCATCATATGATTGTATCTCTAGGCATACATACCAATACCCTAACACTTACCCTCCTATAAATAGATAGGTACCAGGGGTTTCTCAGATACATCAATTAGCCCTGAAAATTGTTCTCCTCTCTATTTGTGGTAACCATGAGAACCTAAGAAAGTCTTACTCGAGAAGGGAGGGATAACAAGGGAGAACAATAGTGGGAGAGAAAGTTTATTCTAGTACACCGACTAGAAGGAACAAATCGTTCTTGTTCATTCATGTAGATGAATCTATCCATGTGTTCCTATTATTCATAAGAATAGAGACACTACGCTCTAGAGAGACTAACTCCATGGAACATGGACATGTTTTCTCTCATTGAGTCTTGCATGTTGAACCCTTCAGCATCTTTCCAATGCATGTGCTCTTTCTTAGGTCAAGAAGCTTTCCGGATCTATCTCCATAGACATCAATTCCTATCTCATAAGATGCTTCACCTAAACCTTTCAGAGAAGGTTCTTTCCTTGCCAGGTTTTATCATTTACAGGATAAGGACGTTATTCTCCATCATTATGTGGAATATTAATATGCTCCCACTATATATTTTGTAGTCACAGTTTCGATCTTCATTCTGACTCAAGTCAAACCCCTTGACTTTATCAAATAGAAGACCCCTGCTTTGATATGTTTGCTTCAATCCAAAGATTGACATTTGTCGCTTATAGACTTTGTTTGTATTAATGGGTTTATAAAGCCTTTAGGTTGAATCATGTACACATCCTCATAATTATTCCTATTAAGGAATTAAGTTATAACATCCATATGCCAAATCTCATAGTCATATTAAGTTGCAAATGCAAGCACAATCCAGATGGATTTTACCATGATAACTGGTGATTGACTTCTTCAATTTCCACACCGTAAAGTAGCTTGAAACTCTTTGCTATCAATATACCATCCCATGTTTCTCTCCTTTCAAAGACCCAAATGCACCCTATGGGTTTTACCTCTACAAGTGGATCTAGCAAGGCCATACCTTGTTGGTTTACATGGAGTCCATCATTGATCTCATGGCCTCAAGCCATTTGTTATGTTCTGGTCCCTCATTAGTTTCTAGCTAGGTTTTTGACTCATCTTATGATCAACTTGCCACCTTCTTGAATTCTAAGATTTCATAATATTTCAAACTTAAGGTTCAAACTTGCCACCTTCTTGAATTCAAACTATGAGTTCTATGTTTACATAAGGAACTTGAGATTCCACAACAGTTTCAGATTCTCCTTGTTCCTTGTTGCACCTCTTTAAGTTCAATGTTTTCTTGTTTGTTTCAAAAATTTCAAGTTCTACTTTTATTCCCACTAGTTTCTTTGGAACTTAGTACCGTTTTAGGAATACAATCTTCCAGACTAACAAACACTTTGTTGTTGGATTGTGATAAGAGTAGTATTTAACAATATAATATATATGTGATTTTGTGGACAAAGCTTTTAAGAAACAATTTTCTTATGTAAGCCTTCAATCCTAATCACTACAAAAGAATCATCAGAACTCCTCCCATGCCATATCTCATATGGTTTCTTTTGAACCATCTAGATGGTACATCTTCTTGATTTAGTGTAAAGCATGTGCCAAAAAGAAATTGGAAGATTAGCTAGAATTTTTGATAATCCCACCATGACTTAACAAGGTGTGATTCCTTGTTTCTGATACACTCTAATGATACATTATCATTGTGTTTCATGTGGAGTTCATCATGATACACTATCATGATCTCCTAGAAGGTCCTCAAACTATTGGTTTACATATTTCTACATCGATCATATCGAAGTATCTTAATACATATACCTAGTTAGTTACGTACTTCATTCATGACTTCCTTGAACACATCAAGAGATACAAACTTGTTTTTCATTAAATAAAAATTTCAATATATCTATTGATCGTAGCAGTAAATATAATGAGGTACTTGTAACTACCTTTACAATTCATTCTAAAAGGTCTATGTACATCAATGTGTACTGGTCCTAATGGAATAGTTGATCTCCCACTACATCTAGTGAAGATGTTCTTGTAATATCGCCCAATGTATAAAACATGCATGTCTCTATTAATTCGATAACTAAAATAGTCTAGATAACCATCATATGGATTCTATAAATGCATTCCTTGTTTATGCACTCTAGATGACAGTGTTATAGGTATTTCATTGTTGGAGTCATCAAATCTCTCAATATATGTGTCATATGCATTTGTCTTTATAACTATCAAGTATAGTTTGTGAGACATAGGGCATTGCCATAAAACATCATATCCTTTAAAATGAAACATACTTTTTTTTTTGAAATAGGTAAATATATTTCCAAAGGAGGTTGTGTGAACCACAACACCTACAAAAACAAGACATATACTCAGGATGTTATCTACAAAAACCCCAGTATCTTTTGGCATGCTCAGACAGGCCTAAGATGAGGCCCTTTTTACATTTGAAAATATGTGCCAAGTTCAGGGACAACTTAGCAACAATCATATCTTCATCACAAGATTTTCTGCTATGATTCCTATTGTTTCTTTCTTCCCAGACATAGTAACACACACCTGTTAGACATAGACCGCCAACATCCATTTTGTTCCTATTGTCAAGGACGCTCATGGGTGTTGTGATCGTATCTGTTATGTTATCATTAGAAAGCTGAAACCATTCTCATTTGAGGCAAACTAAAGCCCAAATCCTCTTGAAGAACCTACACTTGCCAAATAAGTGGCTATGGCTCTCATCAGCCGCCTTGCATAGGACGCAAACTCTGTCCACCAGCATTCCCCACCTACTAAGTCTATCCATAGTAGGCAATATAGAGAGAACTGCTCTATAAGATAGAGTACTCCATTTGGGTATCACAATCGTGCTCCATATTATTTTATGCCAGCTCACATTAACACCCGTAAAGTTGTTAATCCATGGTATCACCCTTGGGTTGGCAAGGCACGCAATACCATGATCATCAATAGTATAATAGTTCTGAATGAGCGACCACTGCTTGCATATATTCCTCCAAACTCTAGACGAGCTGCTATCAAAGCTTTGGTCCAAATCGCCATACCTGCTGGTCATCCATTGAGACCAGGCGTTCTCCTTCTCCCTTAAGAACCTATCCACCCTTTTCTTTTGGCTTTGAGTAACCAGCTGCATAGGGCCTGTGATATTGAGGCCACCTTTGGTGAAAGGTCTCGCAATGTTGTCCCAAGACACACCATGTCCTTTGCCACCCCAAATGAAATCAGCAACAATCTATCTCATACTATTAGCAGTGGGCAGCTGAATATCAGACACATTGCACCAAAACCAGATCATCGTCTGAAGGACCGATCTTGTCAGCATAAGTCTGCCCGCCATGGATAACCGGACAGCAACCCACCGATCAATATTGTCTCTAATTTGATCCATACATTGAGTGAAATCCTTGTCGTAACCTTTACTACCAGCAACAAGAGCACCCAAATAACTGGTTGGCAGCCTCCGGACTCTGATTCCAAAAGCTTCCCACAACCTGCCCCTCCTAGCATCACAGGACCTAGATAGGTACATTCTGGATTTAATGGTACTAATATAGAGGCCAGTAAGGTAGCCAAACTTCACAATGATTCGCTTCATCTCTTTCAGCCTGTTAGCATGACCAGTTGAGAAGAACATAACATCATGAACAAAAATTAAGTGGGAGAGCACTTCGGTGTTCTTGATCTTGAACGTCTTAACTTTCCCTGTCAATAGCATCTGTCATCATATTGGTAAGCCCTTCCATCGCAATCGAGAAAAGCAAGGGGAGAGAGGATCCCCTTGTCTTAGGCCATTAGAGGCAGGAAAGAAACCAACAGGAGCACCCTTCAGAAGGATGGAAAAGGACGTAGTGGTAACGCACTGCTTGATGATATTCACCCATTTATCACAGAAACCCATAGCTTTCATAATGGCCCATAACGAATCCCACCGCACATTATCATAGGCTTTTGTTAGGTCAACCTTCAGGCAGGCTTTGGTGTTGTTATTACTGTTCTTGAACCCACTCAGGAATTCGGCAGCGAGGATAGTGCTATAAAAAATTCTCCTGCCTTTGATGAATGTGCTTTGTTCCTTAGATATGATAATAGGGAGTACCATTTTCAGTCGGCCTGCAATAACTTTAGAGACAATTTTATAGAGCACATTACAATACATTTAATTTTTTCATCAATGGAAAGTGCATAATAGCAATTCACTAATTCTATTATGTGCCCATGAATGAAAATTGTCAATGGTAAAGGTAGCAACCCTTTGCTCCACATAGTTCTAGCGTACTTGTTCTAAGGTCTTGAAGTGGAGATATTTATCTCTATCGTCTTCTTGAGATCCTCTATGAAGAGGATAATTCTTTTCCAATATCCAGACAAGTGACAATGGTGGCACTTTCTTTTCTTTATCCTGTAAGTGAAAAGGACAAATTCCTTTCATGCTTATTCTTTTCCATAACTTGAGTGTAGAAACCTTGGACTTAATCTTATCCTCAGAATACTTCTTAGCCTTGCATTTGCCCTGGGTCTCACTTTCATTGATCATCATCATGGATTTGTCCTTCTTCTTTCTTACTTTTCCATCAACATGCCAAGCATTTGATAAATTGATTATATGCTTCATGCAACACTTGCATAATCATATCTATGGTAAATCCTTGACCTAATAGAAATCCCAATCACTCCAATGTCCAATCACATTGAGGACATGGGGCCATATTGTGCCTCCATTTATCAACTTACACTCAAATAGCACCCTTTTGAGACTTTATAACTTCTTTGCTTTACATGATTCTTAAGATGTGTTACCATCTCAAAAATGTCCATGTTTTATATTATTCATGCAACTCATATTTATACAACACAGCATTAGGTATTCAAATGTCTATGGCATCATTGGCATGCTCCCAATAAGCCTCCTTTTAGCCTTAGGCACATTTTGAGTGGGTTCCTCTAGCATTAGTCTATCAAGGACATAGAGATTTTGCTCATTGATGAGAGCATTTCTTAAAGTCCTTAACCAATTATAGAACTTTATCACATTTTGTCCTTCTTAAGGGTTGATCACAATTTGAACGTGTTTGTGTTTGTTTCTGATATTTGATTTTACAAAGAAATATTGCAAATTTTCAAAACATTTTTTATTTGGTTCGATTTGATAAATAGATATTAATTAGGTCTTTAATTAACTATCACCCCCACTATTTTATTCAAATTGATAGACCTCAATATCAATTCAAAATATTGCAGCCTACAACATTCTAGTGGGCTAAGTTCCAAAATAATTCAACTATTACCTGGCCTACATCAGTGTCCATAGTGAATTATTAAGGTAGCCAATCATGTTAATTGCATCATATGCAACTCTTGGATAGATGATATGCGCAACTCCTTTCCATGATCAACTCTCTATGAATCAATAGTCAAGCATGACACAAAATCTGACATGATAGAATATGCACCCTACTTTAGCATAACCTACATATCTACCCTCACACTTCAATGAGATAGATGGTGCACTACGCTTTAGCATAACCTACGCTTGGTCGATCAAGCTTTTTACGTGTGATGCTTTAGAAGGCATCTAAGACTGTGGTATTAAATTTGAGGGAGTGTGTGTATATATATAAATACATATACTTTATCCAATCACCACATACTTATAGTGTGTATCATAAATATGCTATAACCACAAACGAGAAAATGAAATAAATAAAACACACAAGCAATGGTTATGACCATACTAATGTAATTGCTTGGAGCCACAAAGAATTACTACCATCTATGGTCCACATCATTTATAACCTGTTGTTGTTGAAGATCTATGCTTGAATGAATCTGGGTTGATAACTTCAACTCTTGAACCGGTCGGCTTGCCTCCTGGTTGCACGGTTGGGCTCTTCCGAAGCGGTCATTTGATTCTTAGGTCCAAGTAGCTTCTAGATACCTCCAACCTATCAGTTGGGACACCAGTTGATTGGTTCATCCTCCTATTGTTTGGCATCCTTGGTCCTCTAGTCAATCGGGCTATCTCACGATCGGTCATTTCTCCTTTGTGTTGATCATCATCTCACATAAAAAACCAATTAAAACTATCATATTTCTTATTATATTGTATATGGTGGAAAACATTGAGTTACATTCGAGGGGAAATAGGAAGAAGAGAATTAATTTACAATTGGGAAGGAGAGAGAGGCTCAAAATTCAGACCGATTAACAACAGGAATAAATAACCACAACCATGCACACACAGATTTGGGATTTTGGCCATAACCATTATCTACATCCACCATCAAAACAAATTTTATGTCAACGTGTGTAAATTGTATATATATATATATATATATATATATATATATATATATATATATATATATATATATATATATATATATATATATATATATATATATCTGTGTGTGTGTGTGTGTGTGTGTTTGTGTGTGTGTGTTTGTGTGTATGTTTAGGTGCTTTATGTGATGATAAGATAGACGTGTATGCCATCCTGTTTAAATATTTGTATCACATGCAATATATAGATATGGTAAAACTAAAAATCTGATCATATTGATTATCCCAAAACATAATTAGTTGATGTAGCTCTAATACCACTGTAGGGAAATATGACATCAGATAGGTAGCAGAAACAAAAAATTTACTGACATATTTTTCAATAACCAGTAGAAACATCAATAACTATGCAATAGGAAGCATAGTTTCATAAAGATATACCTAGTCTTGGAGCAAGTCCAGCGACAAGTCTCATCAATGTAGATGTGCACTCTATCTTGGACGGTGTCTGTGCAGCTCCGGGTTACATTGGGACTCCTCTAACTTCTCCTCCATGGATAGAAAACTCAAACAACTTCTACAGTGGCTCCTCTGATCTCGCCACAGACAACGAGTTGATGTTGCCCTCCTATCAGCAGCCAAAGGACTACTACCTCTAATGTAGTACACACAAACCAACTAGAACTCCTATCAACCTACTAGAATGGATAGGAAGGAGTTGTCCCACCCATTGGTATACTAGTCACCAACCTACTCTCCCACAACAATGTTCCTCAGTTATTTCTCTCCCTTGGCTTTCCCTCCCTAGTCGGGTAGGACTTGAATGGGATCTCGTGGTTACCCCAACCAGAGAGGAAAATGTTTGTCATAGAAAATTATTCTCAATTGTATCTGTTATGCTCTGGGAAGCCCCCAGTACTGCTCTATTTATATTAGAGGTTAGGGTCAGGGTTCCCACTCTATGCGGAAGTGGAAAGGACCAAAAGATCTTGAATTTTTGTGACAATTCTAGAAGTTTTGCAACCTGCATACACTGAAATGGTCATCTTGTAAACCAAGACGGTCATTTCATTAAGCAAAATGGTCATCTGGCCTTTTCAATTTAGCACATATGTTAGTAATTCAATTCTAGTTAGTACTCAACATGGCATCAACACCTTTTCCAATTCAGCACATATGTTGGTAATTCAATTCTAGTTAGTACTCAACATGGCATCAACACCAATCCTTGATGAAATCGAATTGCATTCCGAGAAAGTCCATTTGGTGCATGTGATATAGGCGTCTCACACTTCTTGAGACGGTCATCTGTAGAACGTTTCAGGCTGAATTCAACCAAATGCAAAATACAATCAACCGGACACTCCAAACGTTTATATCAATAGTTGAACCGATTGTTTTGCATTCTAGTCAACTGATCCCTTGTGTGAGTTCAAATAGCTAAACACTTTAGTAATCAATTCAATCATCATTCAAAATCAAAATCCTCTTCTAGATGAATTCCTATGTATGTGATCCTATAGGTCCCATATCACGTTGGTAGTGAATGTCTATAACATCTTATGACATCACAAGAAAAGAGTGGTGCCTAGTCGCACATTAGTCCTACCCAAGTGAATGGGGAGTTGGGGAGAAATTTCAACCTACAATCTTTGTATGGTGTTATAGTATTTGTATGGTTCCTTTTTCAATGATATCCAGATTGAACTAGAGGCAAGGAGCAGTCATCCTCATTATTATTCCATCTTTTTTCTTGAACCAGAGTAGACTGCATGAGATATATGTAATTTCAATATCACATATTAACTCATATGTGTATGGCCATACTTTTCTCAATTTTTATAATGAAGAGTCCTTTGGATATCATACTTCTATCGGAGGGACAAATCCCATCTCTATCACTCACACAGTCCTCATGCGTCAATGTCACCCAATCATCACTGTTATAACAAGCCATGTTTTAGGACTGGGTTTGATGATGTCAAGGTCTACCCAATGACATGTGATGAGTGCAGTGATTTCAGGTCTAAGGACCACAACCACCACCATCATTATGACACTTGACTATGACTTCCATGAAGATGGTTTCCATGTTTCATTCTCATAGTGGGTCTGTCTGATACACTATTCCCTAACATGTATCTGTGTGCTTGGTTTGATATAGCCATATCATGACTAAAGAGACTCTGTCATCAACCAACTCACACTTTTGATCTTATGTGTTATTGTTGACTATAAACCTTCCACAATAATAATTGATCATGGATAGAATGAGAATATGTATATGTACTCTTAACATCTGTATGATCTCATTTCCCCAAGTCACATACTTGAAGACATACGTCATTGAGTAATATAATTCTTTAGACATTTATAATGTTCCATCCCTATCTCATAATTGAATGTAACAAAAAAATGTAATCTTTCCTTTTATTAATTAATCAAATCATTCATCTAATGCCTCATCCCAATCATCATATGATTGGCTCTCTGGGCATACATGCCAATAGAAGGACCAACCTAAATTTGTGATGATGATTGGCAGAGGCAAAGCAAAGTCCAATTGTATAAAAGTTCTAAATTCGGCTAGAAACCCAAGTTGTATAAATTCAAAGCAAAGGGAGGAGTGAATAAGGAAGGAAATTGTCACCACTGTCACCAAGTTGGAAAATGGAAAAGGAATTTCCCTCTTTACCATGAGAAACTGAGGAAGAAGAAATAGGGGATTGAGATATCCACTTCAGGTATGTATGTTATTGAGATAAATATGTGTACTTCTTTATCTTGGGTACTACATACCAGATGGGGGTCTCACATATTTTCAAATATGTAGGATCTTAAAGGAAGTAAGTCTTTAAGAATGGGAGATGTGTAACTATGTGTTGTGAGTGGAGTAAGAGTTGATGCCAATATAGTTGGAACCTATCATTTATCTCTATATAGTGGGACTGTATTAGAATTAGAGAATTGCTACTTTGTACCTTCCATTAATAGAAACATCATTTCTGTATCTTGTATGGATAACAATGGATTCAAATGTCATATAAAGAATGATCAATGTTATATTTATAAACATGAATATTTTATGCTAGTGCCCAAATGTACAATGGTGTTTACGTATTATATCTAGAGACAAATATTTATAATCAACAGGTTAAAACTCCAAAACTCCAAAAAAATGCCTTTGGTATTTTCGTCTAGGGCACACTAGTCAGAAACACATTTCTAGACTCCATAAAAATGGTTATCTATACTCTTTTCACTTCAACTGAATAGAGACAAGTGAATCTTGTTTGTTGCAAAAGATGACAAAGACTCCTTTTGCTGGACACATAGAGGGAGAAAGTGAGTTTTTGGGACTCACACATAGTGATGCATGTCGACAGATTAGCTTGAACGGTACAGGTGGTTACTGTAACATACTCAATCTTAGATGTAATCTCCATATAATTTGTTTTCCCAAATTTCCCTTTCATTTCTGTCATTTATGTCCTTGATGTTTAATTAGTGGAATTTATAGTGATTTTGTGAACATTGATTCACTATTTGTACCAATAAATGGGTTACACACAAATACCTCAGTGAAAGTTTATTTAATTAGGTTTTCTATACCTTTATATAACTTGTTTGTATGTTTTGAAATCATAAAATTGTTGGGTTTTAGGGGAGACAGAGAAGGCAGTGAAAACAAAAAATTTCTTCTCCCAAACCCAGAATAAAGGAATCACGTCAACATCTATACAGTAGGAAGGATGGTTTGTAGAGGTTTTATGACACCTTGTCATGAGGCTTGCTCGGCGATGTTACCTTGCGGCTTGTGCGGTCTTCACCTCCGGTCTTGGATGGTGTCTGTGCAGCTCCTGGTCTTATCGGGACTGTCGGGATTGACAGATTGATAGTTGTCCTCCGAGCGGTAGAAATCTCCCGCCTCTGTAGTAGTCCACACGGACCACCTGGAACTCCGATCACCCTGTCGCACAACGCACCAAAAGGAGTCACACCCTCTTGTCGGCATACTAGTCACCGACACACTCTCCTGCCATCAGTCGCCTTTCTGCAGTTGTCTTTCCCTTGTTGTGCCTCCCTTATCGGGTAGCACTTGCTCGGGCTCTCCTGGTTACCACAACCAGAGAGAACGACAACTTTGTAGAGCAACTAGTGTTCTGAGTTGTACTTTGAGAAACCCCCAATACCCCTTTATATATATGAGGATCATGGAATAGGGTTCTCTACCCCGGGCAATGCGGGATTAAAGCAGGATTAGAAGGGTTTGCGATTTTCCACAAAACAACCAACTGCACCAGATGAACCGATTGTTTCAAGCATGAACTGATCGGTTGGGTACCTGAGCTTATTGGTTCAGACCTGAACCAATTGGTTGGGGCACCTGAGCCGATCATTTCACTTCTGAAACAATCGGTTCACTACCCTGGTCAGTTCTCGATTGACTTTTCCTCTTTTGTTTCGAATGGAGACAAATACCAATCCTTGTTCCAATCAAATTGGAGAAGTGAAACAAAAAGAAATTTCTCACCAACCTAACTTTCCCAACTTGCTCATTTGGACCTATTGAGCTGATCAGTTCAACCCTTGAACCAGTCGTCTCACCTGTCCTGAGCCAATCGGTTCATCACATGAGCCGATCGGTTCACCAAGCTGAGTCGATTGGTTCATCACATGAGCCGATCAGTTGGGAGTGCAGATTGTGCAAAATTGGTCAATTGCAGTTTTAATGAATCTGATACTCTAATCAATCGACCCAACACCTTGAACATTGTGATATTGAGCTATCAATTGATTGAGTGTTTAACTGAACTACTAAACTCCTTTAGTAATCAATCTAAACATCGTTTGTGGATAAACTCCTCTTCCAGGTTAAATCCTATGTGTGTGACCCTATAGGCCCATTTCACATTGGCAGTGAAAATCCATAACACTTGTTACTTCACAAGCAAAGAGTGGTGCCTAGTCGCGCTTCAATGCTACCCAAGTGAAATAGAAAGTTGGAGAACAACTTTCAATCCTACAATCCGTGAATGGTGTTATAGTGAATGTATAATTCCTTTGTCACGGATATCCCAAATGAACTCAAGGCATGGAATAGTCATCCTGTCAAAGTTCATTCACTTTCTTGATCTCAGAGTATATTGGAGGAGATATGTATGACATCAATATCGCATACTGATTCACACATGCGTGCACACACCTATCTCAATCCTACTCATCAAGTGGCCATGGATATCAAACTCCCTCAGGAGGGACAAATCCCATATCTATCACTCACCCCTCAAAAGCCCCATGTGTCAAAGCCACCCAATCATCACCTTTATAACATCCCATGTTTCAAGACTACGTGTGATGATGTCAAAATGTACCCAACGACATGTGTTGATTGTAGTGATTTCAGGTCAAAGAATCACACTCACCACCATCACTGTGAGAATTGGATGTGACTACCATGTCATGGTTCCATGTGTCAAACTCATGGTGGGTCTATCTGATACACTTGTTCTCTAGCAAGTACCTATGTGTTTGGTTTGATATCTCCATATCATGACTAATGAGATTTTGTCATCAACCAACACCACAATCTAGTCTTGTGTGTCATTGTTGTCTATCTACCTTCCATAATGACATCTGACTAGGGACATAATAAGAATGTACAAACTCTTAGCATCCGTATGATCTCATTGTTCAGGTCTTGAACCTAAAAGCATACGTCATAGAGTGCTGTCATTCTCTAGACATTCAATCTGTTCTATCATTATCTCATATGACTGAACCAGAAAGAATTGGAAGCTTGTCTTGTATGTTTATCAAATCAATCTTAATTTATCCCACCAATCATTCCATGATTGGCTCTCAGGGCATACATACCAACAACAATATGCCTAAGTTTCAAATTTGGTTCAATATGGATGTTTTTTGTGCAAGTTATGTAATTTTAGGCACATTCTGGACTTTTATGTAATTTACCCAATTGGGAGGTTTTTTTTGCAAATTATCATATGCATTATAATCCTTAGATATTCCCTTACCATTATCGAGATTTTTAAGCAAGGGAACCTAGTTGCACCATGGTTTGAAGGTGTTTCTCTCCAAGGGCATTTTAGGGATTACCCTCTTTAATAATGAGCTTATCTTTGAAAGCTATCAACCAATGGGGTTATTTCTTTGAATGTAGGATGGTGGGGATGGCCTACAAGTCCCCATGAGATTTTAGAATTGACATTTGATATACAAGAAGTCTCTATGACCTGTCCTTTTGAATAGCCATGAAGTCCTATGCTAAGGACACATGGAAAGCCCCATAAACACCTCATGTCTGCCCCCTTGTTTATAAATCCATATCTACCCATTCACACCTCCCAATTTGAAAAATATTTCTCTCCTTCTCTTTATTCTAGCATAGAGCATAATTCCTACTCTATTTGTCCATGAAGGTTCTGTCCCAAGGTAAAAAAGGGTGCCTACCTTGGTGCAGAAGGCTCCTAGGGTTCTGAATTTGCTCTATTTAGTGTTTCTAAAGTTCCTTCTTGGTGATTTTGACCAAAAATAGTAATCTTCCTCCTTTCCTTACATGTTTTCATGTTGTTAGTCTTCCTCCCACCTTATTCTAGGTAGAAATCATGTCCTTCCATGGTGAAACCCCACCTAGAGCCCTTAAACACCTCATCTCCATGTTCTTTCTCTAGGGTTTTTTGACCTCTAAAGTCGAGAAGGCACTTCTTGTTCGAGATAGGAGCTTTGTTGGAGAAACCAGCCTCTCTAGCTCGGGAACCTTGCTTCTTGAACTTGTCCACCTTACTAAAGGTGAGTCTATAACCCCCTTCTTTTATATTGCTTAGTACATGCTTAAAACTCATGCTTCTATGTTCAAAATCGATGATCTCCATCTCTATTTACCATGTTCTTATAGGATTTTGGTATCTTGCGGTTTTAACTTCTCTAGCATCTCTAGTTTGGTAACCTATGCAACTCCAACCCTGATCTTGGGTTAGATGGTGTTTTCTCCCTCTCTCTTACTCTTCCTCTCTCTCAAAGATTTATGATTTGTCATTTCTTGATTGGATCAAATTGAAGAAGAAAAAAATCTTATATTTTAATCCGCTTATCCAAATTTCACAAATGAATATATTTTGGAATTTGAAAATTAATATCTATCTAATAAAAATATTTTCAAGGTCTGATATTGTGGTTTGACAAAGGGTGATTTTTATAAAATGAATTCAATGCATAAAATCCATAAAAAGTACATCTTAATCATCATAACTCCAAAATTAAGATAAAAATATGTGTTCTTGATAAGGAGAACCTAATAAGTTCATTGGTGATATTTTCAGAATATAATCCAAGTTTTTCTAAAAAGTTCTAAAATTAGGTTTTCTATTCATTAACTGCATGTCTCTCATCTCTTCATTGTACGTCACACGTATGATATGGAGTTGTCATAATATGTGATCTAGTATTCCTTTGCTAACCTTTAGCCACATTGCATGACCAAGTACTCCTTGTCATCAATGACCCGAAAATATATAAGTTCATCTTTATGAACTTCCAGATCCATATAGTATCCACTAATGTTCTCTAACACATGGATACTCAGCCTTTCCTTTTAAACAGCTTTATTGGAATGTTTCCAATTATCAACAAACATTCACTTTCATATATCCCATATATATATTGCGATTAATTTTCTTTCCTTGTCAGAAGTTCGCACCAGTGTAACTCTTTACAGTGAACATTTCCATATTTTCATAGAACTAGTACTTCTCAAGTACTAATCAAGTTCTTATGGTATTCCAGTACCCCTTACTGGAGCTAGACAGATATCCACTCGTCATGTCCCACTTATGAGTTATTAGGATGAGCACATCATATTGTCATGCCCTACATACAAGATGATGAATGCATTTTATCTTGCTATGTCCATGCATGAAAGATAATGGGATAATTACATACATGATAGATCCATATCTATTCTTAGTGTTCCCATTCTTCATAAGAATTGGACACTTGGCCTTGGGATACTAACTCCATGTAACATGGACAAGTTTTCTCCCACTAAATCTGTGCACACTGAACCCTTCAGTATAGATTGCCAATGTATGCTCTCTCTTTTTAGGTCAAGAGGTTTTTGAGAACTATCTCTATAGATCTCTATTCCTATCATATAGGAAATGTCTCTATCTTCCTCAAAGATAATTTCCACTTTGGATTTCCATTCTAGAACATTTCCATTTCACATAAACATGTGGAATGCAAATATACTCCCACTAAATCACAGATCCCTTCTTTATCTTTGTCAAATCAGTCAAACCCTTTGAATATATTATCAAAATAAAGATCACAGTTCTGAGTTGCTTGTACTCAATCAATCACATTGATTAGTCCATTGTAACTTATAGACTTCATTTGCATTAATGGATTCATAAACCTTATAGGTTGTGTCACGTACACATCCTTGTTTTATTCCTTATAGGAATATGGTTTTAGTATATGTATGCCAAATTTCTTAGTCATTAAGTTGCAACAAGCATCATCCTTCTCAAAATGTCATCCATGTGTTTTAACAATTAAGACTCATTCATACTTATGGATTTCATCCCAATGGGTGCTACCATCAAGGTCATACCTTATGGTTTACATGGAAGTCATTTAGGATGTAATGGTCATAAAACATTACTCAAAATATGGTTCCTCATATTCATCTAGATAATTGACACATCACATGACCAACTCATCACATAGATAATCGAGGTGTTTCTATCAAGGATATAAGAACTCACAACTCCTTGTGATTCTTAATGTCCTTTATTTGTGTGGGGTATTCTTTATTTAAGAAGAACTTAGTTATTTGATAACCATCCTCTAACTCCTTAGAGTATGACTCCTTTTGATTTAGACATCGCCATGCCTTAATCATGAGTTCAGTATGATACACTATCATAATCACTCATAAAGATCTCAAACATTTGGTTCAAGTATTTCATTCATTGATCTCATCAAGAATTAACACTTTACCAAATTTGTACTTCATCTATGATATTCTTGAACACTTCAAGATATTCATATTGGTATTTCTCTAAACATTGTTTGAAGTACTAGCATTAACTCTAATAGGTATGTAAATACAGCACATGTATTATACCTAATAGGATAATCATTCTCCCACTACCACTAGTGAAGATTGATTAATTATGTCTAAGAGATTCATGTCTCTTACTGGATCTCTAACCAAAAGAGTCTAGATTTATCCATCATATGGAAACTAGAAATGAATTTCTCATGATTTATGCTAATCTGATTGATTGAATTATCAATAACTTTTAGGTATCATGTTATCTTATGCATACCAAGTACCACAAGATAAACAAGGCATTGCCACAAAAATTGAAACATCAACTTTATTATTGCCATCATTGTCATACAATATGCAAAAATTAAGGTGTTTCTATCCATTGGCAAATATGAAATAGCAGTTCATAACTCTATTACATGCCTTCAAGGCTGAAAATAAACTAAAGTACTCCTATCTATGGCAGCAACACTTGCCCCATTTATTGGGTGCTTTCCATTTTATATATTGGTGTCATATACCTCAAAAATGTTACAAGTTTATTTCATGACACCTTCAGGTGGAGACGTCTGTCGCCTCCTTCTTCTTTAGTTCTTCCATATAGAGTGGACAATTCCTTTTCCAATGTCCTTGCTTTTGACAATGGTGACAATTGCCTCTCTTGGTCATGCCTCCCTTGGCCTTGAGAGTTGAAGACAACTTGGGTTGTTGGCTAGCATCAAAACCTTTCTTAGACTTGCCCTTGCCCTTGCGCTTGGACTTGCCTTTCTTGTTGTTGATCATCATCATAGACTTAGGCTTGTCCTTCTTCATCTATGCCTCGACTGTCCTCAACATGCCCAACAACGTTGTCAATGGCTTGTCAAAGTTGTTCATGTTGTAGTTCATCACAAACTGACTGTAGGATTCTGGCAATGATTGCAGTATCACGTCAGTAGCCAACTCTTGGCTCAGGGGAAATCCCAGTCTTGTCATGTTCTCCACATACCCAATCATTTTGAGTGCGTGAGGACCAACTGGATCTCCTTCTGTCATGACACACTTGAACAACGCCCTGGAGACATCATATCTCTCTTGCCATGCTTAATCTTCATACATGTTCTTGAGATGTTGAATCATCTCAATGACACCCATGCTCTCATGTTGTCTTTGCCACTCGTGGTTCATGGAACACAACATCAAGCACTTTGCATCAATGGCATTTTCAAAATGCTTCTTATAAGCATCCCTTTCGGCCTTTGGTGCGGTAGGAGCAGGTTCCTATGGAGCTCGAGTATCTAGGACATAGAGCTTTCTCTCTTGAGTGAGAAGAATTCTCAATGTCCTAAACCAGTCGTGGAAGTTAGTCCCATTCAGCTTGTCCTTTTCAAGGACCGATCACAATGAAAAGTGATTGTTGTTTGTTGTCATTTGTACTACAAAAGGAAATACATGCAATTTAGTCTAAAACTCAATTTTGACTTTATTTGATTGATTTGAAAGGTTGATGATATAATTAGGACTTTAATTAATTATTGCTCCCACTATTTTGTTCAAATTGATAGCACTCACCATCAATTTGGAAGATTGCAGTGTACAACCTTCTAGTGAGCAAGATCTGTATTTCATCAAGTCATGAGTCAGATTTGGCTGATCGCCCACAATCTTGACTATTTAGGTAGGCCATCATGCCAATTGCATCATATGCAACTCTTGATGAATGAACATGCGCAACACCTTGCCATGAATATTTCGTGCCTCTGGGCTTAGATGCTCTAAGAATCACCAATTAAGTCCAACCCAAAAGCCGACACGGTAAACATGCATCCTTCTTTGGCAGATCCTACATGTCTACCCTTCACACTTCCGCAAGATGGACAGCGCACCACGCCTTGGCATAACCTACGCTTGGTCAATCGAGTTTTTCATGTGTGTCACTAATGGAAGGTGTATCAGACTTAATATTTAATAAGGGATTTGGTTTTATAGGTATATATGCATATCCAATCACCACAATATATAGTACGCATCATATACATGTTATATCCCAAAGAAAACATGCAAAATGAAAAAAGCAATGATTATGGCCATCCTAATGTGATTCCTCGAGCCAAGAGGAATCACGGTCATCTAGGTCTACATCACATGTAACTTGTCCATGATGAAGTGTTATAGCCATCTGAGTTGATCAACTCATCACATGAATGACCTACTCACCCTGGCCGGTCGTCTGGGTGCCACCTGTCGATCAGTTGGCTCCTCCAACTGATCGGTTCGCCTGCTCGTCATGCATCTCCTCATGGCTGCCACCCGCTCATCTTGCTCCTCGAGCCAGTCGTCTGGATTTCCAACCGATCGGTTCACACCTTGAACCGATCGTCTTGGTTGTCGTCAGATGTCCTCCGTTCTATGACATAACAGGAAATAAAAGTTCTATCTTACTTACATTTAAATTGGGAAACCCCGAGTTACATTTGGGGGGAGCAAAGGTAGGAAAGAAATCTCAAGTAATCTCAAGTTACATCAGGAATAAGGAGGTAGGGAATCAGTGCATAGACCGAGATGCAAGCAACCACATTCAACCAGGAACACATACATAGGGTTTATTGGCCATAACTACACTATACATCCACCACAAAACTAATTTAAGGGCGACGCATATAGAGTGCATTCATAATACATATCATATATGTATATTGGGATTTGTGGATTTAGGATTGGACATGCATAAAGCCAATTTTATTCGCATCGTATGCAATAAATAATGGAGACAAATCAAAATCAATCACATCAATAATCCTAAAGTATAGAGCAGTTGACGTGGCTCTGATACCACTGTTGGGTTTTAGGGGAGACAGAGAAGGCAGCAGAAACAAAACTTTTATTCTCCCAAACCCAAAATAAATGAATCGTATCAATGTCTATACATTAGGAAGGATGGTTTGTAGAGGCGTACCTTGTCCCGAGGCTTGCCCGGCGATGTTATCTCACGGCTTGGGCGGTCTTCACCTCTAGTCTTAGACAGTGTGTGCAGCTCCTGGTCTTACCGGGACTGTCGGGATTGACAGATTGACAGCTTTCCTTCGAGCGGCAGAAATCTCCCGCCTCTATAGTAGTCTACACGGACCACCTAGAACTCTGATCGCCTTGTAGCACAAGGCACCGGAAGGAGTCAAACCCTCCTGTCAGTGTATTAGTCACCGACACACTCTCCTGCCACCAGTCGCCTTTCTACAGTTGTCTTTCCCTTATTGTGCCTCCTGTATCGGGTAGCACTTACTCGGGTTCTCCCGGCTACCACAACCAGAGAGAATGACAACTTTGTAGAGCAACTAGTATTCTGATTTGTACTTTGAGAAGCCCTCAATATCCCTATATATAGGAGGGTCATGGACAAGGTTCTCTACCCCAGGCAATGCGGGATTAAAGCAGGAGTAGAAGGGTTTGAGATTTTCCACAAAATAACCAACTGCGCCAGCTGAACCGATCGTTTCAAGCATGAACCGATCAGTTGGGGACCTAAGCCGATCGGTTCATACTTGAACCGATCAGTTAGGGCACCTGAGCCGATCGGTTCACTTCTGAAATGATCAGTTCACTGCCTTGGTCAGTTCCCGATTGACTTTTCCTCTTTTGTTTCGAATTGATCCAAATACCAATCCTTGTTCCAATCAAATTGGACAAGTGAAATGAAAAGAAATTTCTAACCAACCTAGCTTTCCCAACTTGCTCATTTGGATCTGTTGAGTCGATCGGTTCAACCCTTGAACCGGTCATCTCACCTGTCCTGAGCCGATCATTTCATCACATGAGCTGATCGGTTCACCAAGCTGAGTTGATCAGTTCATCACATGAGCCGATCGGCTGGGAGTGCAGATTGTGGAAATTCGTCAATTGCAGTTTCAATCAATCTGATACTCTAATCAGTCGGTCCAACACCTTGAACACTATGATATTGAGCTATCAATTGATTGAGTGTTTAATTGAACTACTAAACTCCTTTAGTAATCAATCTAAACATCGTTTGTGGATAAACTCCTCTTCCAGGTTAAATCCTATGTGTGTGACCCTCCAGACCCATTTCACATTGGCAGTGAAAATCCATAACACATATGACTTCACAAGAAAAGAGTGGTGCCTAGTCGCACATCAATGCTACCCAAGTGAAATAGAAAGTTGGAGAACAACTTTTAATCCTACAATTCATGAATGGTGTTACAGTGAATGTATAATTCCTTTGTCACTGATATCCCGAATGAACTCAAGGCATGGAACAGTCATCCTGTCAATGTTCATTCACTTTCTTGATCTCAGAATAGATTGGAGGAGATATGTATGACATCAATGTCGCATATTGATTCACACATGCGTGGACACGACTATATGAAACCTACTCATCAAGTGGCCATAGCTATCAAACTCCCTCAGCAGGGACAAATCCCATATCTATCACTCACCCCTCAAAATCCCCATGTGTCAGAGCCACCCAATCATCACCTTTATAATAGCCCATGTTTTAGGACTGCATTTGATAATGTCAAAGTGTACCAAACGACATGTGTTGAGTGTAGTGATTTCAGGTCAAAGAATCACACTCACCACCATCACTGTGAGAATTGACTGTAACTACCATGTCATGGCTCCATGTGTGAAACTCACGGTGGGTCTGTCTGATACACTTGTTCTCTAACAAGTACCTATGTGTTTGTTTTGATATCTCCATATCATAACTAATGAGATTTTGTCATCAACCAACACCACAATCTAGTTGTGTGTCATTGTTGTCTATCTACCTTCCATAATGACATCCGACTAGGGACATAATAAGAATGTACAAACTCTTAGCATTTGTATGATCTCATTGTTCAGGTCATGAACCTGAAAGCATACGTCATTGAGTACTGTCATTCTCTAGACATTCAATTTGTTCTATCATTATCTCATCTGACTAAACCAGAAAGAATTGGAAGCTTGCCTTTGATGTTTATCAAATCAATCTTAATGTATCCCACCAATCATCCCATGATTGGCTCTCAGGGCATACATACCAACAAAAATATGCCTAAGTTTCAAATTTGGTTCAATTTGGATGTTTTTAGTGCAAGTTATGTAATTTAGGTACATTCTAGACTTTTATGTAATTTACCCAATTGGGAGGTTTTCTTTGCAAATTATCATATGCATTATAATCCTTAGATATTCCCTTACCATTATCGAGATTGTGAAGTAAGAGAACCCAGTTGCACCTTGGTTTGAAGGTGTTTCTCTCCAAGGGCATTTTAAGGGATTATCCTCTTTAATAATGAGCTTATCTTTGAAAGCTATCAACCAATGGGGTTATTTCTTTGAATGTAGGATGGTGGGTATGGCCTAGAAGTCCCCATGAGATTTTAAAACTGACATTTGATATATAAGAAGTCTCAATGACCTGTCCTGTTGCATAGCCATGAAGTCCTATGCTAAGGACACATGGAAAGCCCCATAGACACCTCATGCCTTCCCCCTTGTTTATAAAGCCATATCTACCCATTCCCACCTCCCAATTCGAAAACTATTTCTCTCCTTCTCTTTATTCTAGCTTAGAGCATAATTCCTACTCTGTTTTTCCATGAAGGTTATGTCCCAAGGTAAAAAAGGGTGTCTACCTTGGTGCAGAAGGCTCGTAGGGTTCCGAATTTTCTCTATTTAGGGTTTCTAAAGTTCCTTCTTGGTGATTTTGACCACAAATAGTAAGTTTCCTCCTTTCCTTACCAGTTTTCATGCTGTTAGTTTTCCTCCCAACTTATTCTATGTCAAAACCATGTCCTTCCATGGTGAAACCCCACCTAGAGCCTTAAACACCTCATCTCCGTGTTTTTTCTCTAGGGTTTTTAGACCTATAAAGTGGAGAAGGCACTTCTTGCTCGAGATAGGAGCTTTGTTGGAGAAACCATCCTCTCTAGCTCGGGAACCTTGCTTCTTGAACTTGTCCACCTTACTAGAGTTTAGTTTATAACCCCCTTCTTTTATATTGCTTAGTATATGCTTAAAACTCATGCTTCTATGTTTAAAATCGATGATCTCCATCTCTATTTACCATGTTCTTCTAGGATTTTGGTATCTTACGGTTTTAACTTCTCTAGTAGCTCTAGTTTGGTAACCTATGCAACTCCAACCCTGATCTTGGGTCAAATGGTGTTTTCCCCCTGTCTCTTACTCTTCCTCTCTCTCAAAGATTTCTGACTTGTCATTTCTTATTGGATCAAATTGAAGAAAAAAATCGTATATTTTAATCCGCTTATCCAAATTTCACAAATGAATATATTTCGAAATTTGAAATTAAATATCTATCTAATAAAAATATTTTCAAGGTCTGATATTATGGTTTGACAAAGGGTGATTTTTATAAAAAGAATTCAATGCATAAAATCCATAAAAGTACATCTTAATCATCATAACTCCAAAATTAACATAAAAATATGTGTTCTTTATAAGGAGAACCTAATAAGTTCATTGGTGTATTTTCATAATATAATCCAAGTTTTTCTAAAAAGTTCTAAAATTAGGGTTTCTATTCATTAATGTGTATTATGTACTCTAATACATGTGAATACATTGAAAATAGGCAAAGAGGAACTTGGACTCAATTAAAGTGGTGAAAATTAGTAGTTGATATCAGTAAGAGAGGTAGGTGCATTCTTACACCCTAAGTTGGTATATATGCAAAGAAAACCCTATATTTACCTAATGAGGCTGTAATGAACCCTATTCCCTCTATACATGATTCTATTGTTAAATTGCTTCAAAATTGGTAATGATATTCTTTTTCTTGGGTCTTGTACCCCATTGCTATATTCTAATTGATATGATGCTTTTATTTTCCATGGTTTCTTTTTAGCATGTTGATTTTATGGACTATTTAGCTATAGTAGTTGTACTTACGTACAACCACCCATAGATAGGGCATGTATTAATTCGCCCCAGGGAATGTCTTATTCTACCCCATAAAGTTATTTGTAGGTGACTGGGAATGTATTAATTCTGCCCTCACCTATAGGTTGAGGTCTGGTTGGTGCCTCAACATTACTTAGTTAACGTAGTCATCATTAATCATGCATGCAAATCTTTGTTGTTTTCTTGATATGGTAAGCATTTATCTGATTATGACTCATACTCTTGCTCTCTTCATTGTATGATGAAATCTTAGCCTTTACTTTCATGTTATTTCCTTATCTTTTGTTCTTGTTCATTATTTGACACATTCCTTGTTTTTCTCTCTCTTGCTGGGTGATTTCCCAACCACCTAGGTTTAGATCGAGATGTTGAACATGATCAAGGAGAACATAGCTTCCAACATAGACCTAGATCTTAGAGATGTTGCTTGGAGACAGATTTGAAGTAGTTTGGACATCCCTTACTTAGATCCTTATGTTGTATCATACATCTAAACACTTATGGGATATTATGATGTACTTTTGTAATGTTTTGTGAAAATTGAGTATAGTCATTTTTTTTTAATTCTGCTGCTACACTTTGGTTGTTTTCAATACCATTTGTTGAAATTTGAAAAATATGCACCTATTGATAACCTCCTATTTTAGTCAATTATCTTAGTCTTTTTCTTTAGTTTTCCATACTCTTTTTAAGTTTAAAAAATACATAACCCTAACTTTACCCCTTTTTGTAAATATACCATCAGACTAACTTTTCCTTTCTATATATGCAGAAAACAAAGCACAAAAATCATAAAAGAATAACTCAGCCTCAAGACCGCGTGGATTCAAATAGTCCCAAGACCGCATTAAGCCAATCGGTCTCGAGACCGCATGGAGTCAAACGGTCCCAAGACCGCATGAAGCCAACCGGTCCCGAGACCGCATGGAGTCAAACGGTCCCAAGACCGCATGAAGCCAATCGGTCTCGAGACCGCATGGAGTCAAACGGTCCCAAGACCGCATGAAGCCAACCGGTCCCGAGACCGCATGGAGTCAAACGGTCCCAAGACCGCATGAAGCCAAACGGTCCCGAGACCGCATGGAGTTCAAACGGTTTCAAGACCGCATAAAGCCAACCGGTCTCGAGACCGCATGGAGTCAAACGGTCCCAAGACCGCATGAAGCCAACCGGTCCCGAGACCGCATGGAGTCAATCGGTCCCAAGACCACATGAAGCCAACCGGTCCCGAGACCGCATGGAGTTCAAATGGTCTCCAGACCGCATGAAGCCAACCGGTCCCGAGATCGCATGGAGTCAAACGGTCTCAAGACCGCATGAAGCCAAACGGTCCCGAGACCGCATGGAGTTCATGCGGCCTCAAGACCGCATAAACCCAAACGGTCTCACGGTCCAAACGGTCTTGAGGTCCCAAACTGTCTTAAGGTCCAAACAGTCTCCAAACCGTTTGGACTTCACTTAAGGCCTATAAATAAGACCCCAAGGGTCCTCCATCAGATATCAAGTCTCAGACATCCAAAGGCTGCCCCAATCATTCCAGAGCTCCTGCCACTTCCATCCTCTGCCCTGGGGCTGTCGGTCTGAGATCCATACTCCATCCTGAAGCTGCTTTCTCCTTCTTCACCAAGAAGGTGGGAATGGGAGACCTCCTCATCGTGCAACCTACGAAGACTGTTGGATCGTTGCTCTCTCTCTCCAAGGGGTTGACTTTCCTCCCTCCTTTGTGGGGATGATGCTCTCTCTCTTCTCGCCTCCTTCTTGGTCTTAGTCATGAGGGAGTAGTCTTCTTCACTAGGGTGCGGGGAGTAGCCCCGCTACCCATACTTTCATATCATGTAAATGTAATCCTTAGGTTGTAATGTAGAGTTCTTATCTTTGTCAGTTCGACATCAAACGATTAATGAATACTTGTTTCTTGATCTCCAACTTGTGTTATCTTTTATCTTTTAGTATGAATTGTCTACGTTTGTACTATTAGATTCGAAACTCGTTTGCATGTTGGTTCTTGGTGCATGTATCCACCATGCATCTGTTTCGGTATCCAGAAGTGTATCTCAAGAAGTGGAGTAAACTCACTATCATCCGTTGCACTTTCATACTATGAAATGGAATCAGTTGACGTATGGAAGTGCAACCTTGGTAAGTCGAGGAACACACTTTGCGAGGGGAATGATGTAAAGTAATGTGACCATTTGATCGGGAATGGCTGGCGTTGCAACATTCCCGCACTTCTCGTAGCTATATTATCCGAAAGGAGGCTAGGTCTACAAGGATACTAACTGACCGAACTCTTTTTGCAGGTTAAGTTTTGCTTTGCATGTGTTGATCGATGTGTAGTGGCGGTGAAAAACTGATCACACCCTAGTGATCTCTTATCATAGTTTAACTCATTAGCTTTACTTGCTTTCTTTACTTTTTATGTTCTTAGTTTAAAACCATCAAAATCCAACTTTCGATATAAGTACCAACTAGTAAGTAACTAAGTGAAGTTCTATACGTTTTCCATCTTGTTGCTTGCAACAAGACCGTTGTCTTTTGGGTTCGATCCTAAATCTGTACTATGATAAGGCTTCCATACTCTTATGGGGTTGGAGTGTTTATCTAAGCACCAGTTCTAGGTAAACCTAGGGAAGACATCAATCCTCTCTAGGGTTTTTGGTGCATAACCCTGGGACTCCCATTGGAAAAGTAAAAATCTTTTGGTGTAAGTCCCAGCTCCATCAAAAAATGGCACCGTTGCCGGGGATAATAGAACGTTGTTATTTCACTTAGTACCTTTCTAGTTGGTTAGGATTTTACACTTTCTTTTTTAATCATAACTCTAAATCTACTTGAAACTTTTATATCTTTGTTATTATCTAAAGGTGTTTTCTTTTCTCTACTCAGGTAGAACACGTGCATGCAATCATCGCATAGTCGCGGATTCTCCCCTGATCTGGAGTTCGACTCCGAGGTAGAGCGAAGTTTCCACCGCCGAATCCGTCTCAATCGCCAACGTGCCAGACAAATGGCTGACGAACAACACCAGGCTGCTTTGATGATGGAGAGGGTAAATGTTGCCATCGCCGCACAACGGGCACAACTCATCGCAGACACCCGTGCCCAAATCCAAGCGGAGATGCGCGCAGAAGAGCAAGCTCACATAAGAGCTGAGACTGAGGCAGCAACCCAAGCTGCTCAGTTGGAGTTATGGAACAAGCAACTAAGGGACTATGCTGTCCCGAAGAACTACGAGGATAACCACCCGGTCCGGCCTCCGATTATCAATATCCCAAACTTTGAGATCTGGACCCAGTGGATCCAGATTATGCAAGGCATCTCCTTCTCTGGAGGCTCAGGAGATGATTGCATGGACCATTTGAAAAGGTTTAAGGCATTATGTCACCTGGTCCCGCAAGCTGGTATCGCTTTCGATGTGATAATGCTCCACCTATTCCACTTCACCTTTTCTGGGAGGGCCCTGAGTTGGTACAACTCATTGGACAGAGAACCCATAATAACCACTTGGGCCCCTCTAGAGGAAAAATTCTTAGAGAAGTTCTTTCCACCCTCGCTGACCTATGAAATCAGAGGGCAAATCAATCTCTTCTCCCAGCTACCTGGAGAAACCCTCGCTGAGGCATGGGAAAGATTTAAGGAACTTCTGCGCAAATGCCCCCATCATGGAATTTCACAGAATCAACTGATAGAAACTTTCTACCGGGGAGTAAGTGATGATATTAAACAATTCTTAGATTCCTCATATGGAGGAAACTTCATGAGGAAGAACTATGAAGACGCCTGGAAGATTGTTACATTAGGAGCTGAAAACCAGTCCAACTGGGGACGGTCAGCTGGAAAAGGTGTCCTTAAGGTTTTCAAAGATGAGGAATCTATAGAAATGAAGGCAATAGCTGAAGCCTTGCAAACTATTGTTCATAAACAACAAGCTCTCGAGGCTTCTCTCGGAGAGATCGACAAAAAGAAAGCCCCTTTATTACAACAAGCTAAGACCGTCACAGGATCCTGTGAGGCTTGTCATTCTTCTGACCATCCAACTTTGTCTTGCGATATGTTATATAATGTGATGATGGATCTACATCCACCAACGCAACAATATGAACCTGTCACTGACCAATCTGGAGAGAAGATTCTGGAACAAGTCAACTCCATCCACACTATTCCCGGACAAGTCTACTACAATCCCAACCAACCGAGAAATCATCCTAGATTTCAATATGGGAACTCTTCTGGAACTACGAATCCGCAGCATCAGACACAGGGGGGATCTGATAGTAGGCTACCACCGGGGTTCCCAAACAATTTCAACCAAAATCAAGGGAACCCCAGGAACAACTTCCCTAGTGCTAACTACCCTAGGAACCAATCAGCCTACTACCAGTACACTCATCCCCCGCTTCATCCGCAGCTGCACATTCAACAACCTCAACAATCTCAACAACAAATTCCTCTAAAAAACACTCTGACCCAACCGGAAGATGAAATATCATTGATAAGGCAGCTGTTACAATCACAACAGACTATGCTTGCTAACCAACAGGCTCAGCAGAAAGTAGTTGAAGCTCAACTCGCTCAGATTGTTGCACAATTAAAGCCCCCAGCAGGTATGCCTGTTGGGCAGCCTGAACCAAATCCTAAGCATGGGCAAAACAAACATGAACAGTTGAATGCCGTCACCACAAGGTCGGGACGCATTCTCCCTGAACCTACCAAGATCATCCTGGATGATGATGATACGCCCACTTTTATGACAAAAGAAAGCTCGCAACAAGGAATTGAGAAATCCCTCGAAGGCACAAAGGTCAAAAACAAAGAACAAGTGTCCGCAGAACTCGAGGTCCCGCAATTCAAATCAAGGATTCCGTATCCGGGCAGACTGCAAGAAACAAAAATGGACACCAGGTTTCAGAGGTTCAAGGAGGCAATGAAGAAACTGTACATTGACATCCCGCTCCTTGACGCTCTCTCCGAAGTACCAGCATGGGCAAAGTATCTCAAAACCTTGCTATCACAAAAGTATATCACCAAGGAGAAGGAAACTGTCAAGCTTGCTCAAACCACTTCTGACATCATCTTAAACAAACTGCCCAAAACGAAGAAGGACCCAAGTTCCTTCGGAATCCAATGTTGCATTGGAAATGCGTCTACAAAGAAAGGATTAGCTGACCTTGGGGCCAGCATATCCATTATGCCTTATTCAATGTGCCAACGTTTGGGTTTCACTGACTTGCTGCCTACAACAATGACTATTCAACTAGCTGACTCCACAATAACCGCACCATTGGGAATCATTGAAGACATCCCAGTGAGGATAGGCAAGGATTCCTACGTTCTGTGTGATTTTGTTATCATGGATATTAAAGAAGACTTAAGATATCCGATCATTTTCGGTAGGCCTTTCCTAGCTACTGCCAGAGCGCTAATCGACGTCGAAGCTGGAACAATCATTCTTAGGCTCGGGAAAGAAGCAATTCAATTCCGAGTCCTTGATAGTATGAAAGGTCCCAGCATCCAAGAAGAAGTCTTTCTTTTGGACGCAATTCAGCAAATGTCGCAATTAGAAATCTCCGAGCCAATTGACGAACTTGAGGATGCTCTTATCAATCCGGAAGTTGAATTTTCTGCAAATGAACTAGTCCAACAATGTCTCTAATACCTAGAAAAAATCAAAGAAGCACCAAAGGCTACTTTTGAAGAGCTTAAAGACGTCACTATCATAGAAGCCGCCGAACCACCAAACGCCCCCGAATTGAAGACTTTACCTATAGGGCTTAAATATGTTTTCCTAGAAGAGGAAGAGCTATGCCCGGTCATCATCAGCTCCACCCTTACCGAATACCAAGAAGTAAGGCTTCTGGATAAGCTGAGAAAGCATAGAAAGGTCATTGGATATAAAACAACTGACCTCACAGGCATAAACCCGACTCTGTGTATGCACAGGCTTCCTATGGTTGAAGAATTTAAACCCTCTCGTGAACATCAAAGAAAACTGAACCCAAACTTGAAAGAGGTAGTTCATCTGGAAGTCCTCAAACTACTCAAAGCTGGCATGATCTATCCTATCTCTGACACTCAGTGGGTCAGTCCGGTTCAGGTTGTCCCAAAGAAAGGGGGCACTACTGTAGTGGTCAACGATAAAAATGAGCTAGTGCCTACCAGGACTGTAACAGGGTGGCGAATGTGCATTGATTATAGGAAGTTGAACAAAGCCACAAGGAAAGACCACTACCCTCTGCCTTTCCTTGATGAAGTCTTGGAACACCTGGCTCACCAAAAGTATTTCTGTTATCTCGATGGTTACTTCGGGTTCTACCAAATACCCATACACCTGGAGGACCAAGAAAAAACCACCTTCACCTGTCCCTTTGGGACATATGCATTCATAAGAATGTCGTCCGGGCTATGTAACGCGCCTACCACCTTCCAACGCTGTATATCCGCTATCTTCGCCGGTTTAACTGAATCTGTTATGGAAGTTTTTATGGACGATTTCTCTGTTTATGGAGACTACTTCGACAACTGTCTAATCAATCTTGAACGAGTTCTGCAACGCTGCGAGGAAACGAACCTTATCTTGAACTGGGAAAAATGCCATTTCATGGTAACAGAAGGTGTCGTCCTCGGACATAGGGTAAGTGATAGGGGAATCGAGGTTGATAAAGCAAAGATCGATGTTATCTCAAAGCTGTCACCCCCAAAGGACATAAGAGGAGTTCGAGCTTTCCTGGGTCATGCAGGATTCTATAGAAGATTCATCAAAGATTTCTCAAAAATAGCTAAACCCATGACCCAACTTCTGACCAAAGATGCCGAGTTCATATTCGACCAAGAGTGTATGTGAAGCTTCTCCACCCTTAAAGATGCGTTAATCTCCGCACCTATTCTAAGGGATCCAGACTGGTCGCAACCCTTCGAAATCATGTGCGATGCAAGTGATAATGCCATTGGGGCTGTTTTAGGACAACAGATCGATAAGAAACCCTATGTCATCTACTACGCATCCAAAACGCTAGACGAAGCACAGAAAAACTACACCACCACAGAAAAAGAGTTTCTGGCTATCATCTACGCGTTCGAAAAATTCCGCTCCTATCTAATTGGCTCTAAAGTCATCGTTTACACTGACCATTCTGCTATCCGATACCTGATTCAGAAACATGATGCCAAACCCAGGCTTATCCGCTGGGTGCTAATGCTTCAAGAATTCGACTTAGAGATCAAAGATAAATGTGGGGTGGAGAATGTTGTGGCTGATCACCTCAGTAGGATCGAGGTTGAAGAAAAAGATAAAATTCCTATCAGGGATTCTCTTCCTGATGATCAGCTTATGAAGGTCACTCATGGTTTCCCTTGGTCTGCTGATATCGTCAATTCTCTGGCCACAAGGATCATCCACCCATCTGTTTCATACCAGGATAAAAGGAAGTTCCTTCACGACATAAAACGTTATCACTGGGACGAACCCTCCTTGTTCCACCTCTGTGTCGACGGACTTTTCCGTCGCTGCCTGCCAGAAGAAGAAATAACCCCGGTCTTAGAACATTGCCATTCCGGACCCACGGGGGGGGGCATATGAGCACCAAGAAAACCGCCATAAAAGTTTTACAATCTAGTTTCTTCTGGCCCACCATATCAAAAGACTCTTATGATTTCGTGAAAGCCTGCGACAAATGTCAATTTTCGGGCAACATATCAAAAAGGGACGAAATGCCCCTCACTATGTGGCAAGAAATTGAACTTTTTGATGTATGGGGGGTGGACTACATGGGCCCTTTCCCTTCATCATATGGCTTCTCTTACATTTTTGTCGCAATGGATTACGTCTCAATGTGGGTCGAAGTTGTACCCACCATATCCAACGACTCCAAATCTGTTATCAAATTGTTCAAAGATACTATTTTTCGGAGATTTGAAGTCCCGAGAACAATCATATCAGATGGCGGGACCCATTTCCTGGAACGAAGTTTTGAAGCGTTACTGAGAAAATACGGAGTCCATCACAAAGTCGCCACGCCTTACCACCCACAAACTAGTGGCCAGGTAGAAGTATCCAATAGACAGTTAAAGGCGATTCTTGAAAAAACGGTGAATAAAAACCGCACTGATTGGTCCACCAAACTTCCTGATGCCCTCTGGGCATACTGAACTGCTTAGAAAACACCAATCAGAACAACTCCATTCCGCTTGGTGTACGGGAAGTCATGTCATCTTCTAGTCGAGCTGGAACATAAAGCCTGGTGGGCCATCAAGCAATTAAACTTCGATCTTAAAAGTACAGGGGAGAACAGACAACTCCAGCTACAGGAGTTAGAAGAGCTCCGAATGACAGCCTATCACAATGCCAGAATCTATAAAGAACAAACAAAAATGTGGCACGATGGACATCTTAAGAGAAAAGATATCGCCGTTGGCGACAAAGTGCTCCTATTCAACTCCAAGCTCAAATTATTCCCCAGAAAACTTAGAACAAAATGGTCCGGGCCCTTCACTATAAAACATATCTACCCAACTGGAGCTGCCATTATTATCGACAACAACGGAGGAGAAAGGACGGTCAACGGTCACCGTTTAAAAAGATATTACACTCCGGAAGACAAAATGCATCGACAAACCATCGATATCAGAGATGCTACGCCAACAGCATAACAGCCTTACAGTTTCGTCGAGCCAGCGACGTTAAACCAAGGCGCTACTTGGGAGGCAACCCATGACCTCACGGCTTAGTTTAGCCGCAGCCCTTGTCCTAATTACCTCTCACCCTATCACTTTGACACTCTGAGGACAGAGTGAGTGATAAGTTAGGGGGGGTACATTAGACAAGGGCAAGGTATTATCTTTTTCTAAAAACCCTCTTTCTCTTTTTTTCTTAACCCTTTTAAAAAAAGTCACCCCAACTAACCTTAGAATCATAATAGTCCCCAAAAGTAAATAGAACTTAGACATTTAATGGTTATTTAACAATTCCCATCCACTATTGATTCCATGTTTTTGCTTCAATTCTTTATCTGACTCTCCACAGGTCAACATCAAGGCAGAAATAAGCCAAGCTCTCAAAGATGGGAGGGGAATCAGGCAACTTCCAAATCCAGAAGTTCTGCAAGTGGACCACAAACCAAATAAGTGCATGTTGAAAAACTCTAAGAACAGCTTTCCTCTCTTCAAAATAAAAGAGGCTTGGCCGCCCAAAATAAATTCCCGAAAACCCAAAACCCAAGCATGTGAGTTATCGAATAAAATCCAGAGAGACGAATAAAATTATGAGAGTTGTGCCATGAATAAGGATCTATATAAAGAACCGATGAAGGTTTCATCCGGCCGGCACATTCTGCTGCCCTCACAAAGGAAGATGTGTCGTGCCCGGTAGTGGAACCCTAAGGTATCTAAATATATGAAAGGCTCATAAAGGACTCACCCGGCCGGTACATTCAGCTGCCTTCACAAAGGCAGATGTGTCGTGCCCGGTAATGAGATCCTAAAAAGTATAGACAAACCCTCCCCCACTTGAAGGGGGAGCTACACTTCAAGCCTTTAGCCAACCCTCATACCCTCTCTAGCTTCCAGTAGGTCTTTCAGAGAGGTATAAAGCTGATTAGAGTCAACAACATGCACAAAATAAAGGTGGTCCCAATGCGAACTACGAGATACGGAAAGAACCTGAGACCCAAGTAACTCTCGAAATCTGAAAGAGCCAAGGCAAGCAATAAGACTTGATATGACTTTAGGGGAACTCAGGTCAAGAATTGAAGCATGAGTATGGAAATCCTAATTAAATAAGATCGCCTTGCCATTACATGTCTCAGCTCTATCTAACTTGAGGACAAGTTAGACTCTAAGTTGGGGGGTGATAACCTCCTATTTTAGTCGATTATCTTAGTGTTTTTCTTTAGTTTTCCATACTCTTTTTAAGTTTAAACTATACATAACCGTAAGTTTACCCCTTTTTGTAAATATACCATCAGACTAACTTTTCCTTTCTATATATGCAGAAAAAAAGCACAAAAATCATAAAAGAATAACTCAGCCTCAAGACCACGTGGATTCAAATAGTCCCAAGACCGCATGAAGCCAATCGGTCTCGAGACCGCATGGAGTCAAACGGTCCCAAGACCGCATGAAGCCAACCGGTCCCAAGACCGCATGGAGTCAAACGGTCCCAAGACCGCATGAAGCCAATCGGTCTCGAGACCGCATGGAGTCAAACGGTCCCAAGACCGCATGAAGCCAACCGGTCCCGAGACTGCATGGAGTCAAACGGTCCCAAGACCGCATGAAGCCAAACGGTCCCGAGACCGCATGGAGTTCAAACGGTTTCAAGACCGCATAAAGCCAACCGGTCTCGAGACCGCATGGAGTCAAACGGTCCCAAGACCGCATGAAGCCAACCGGTCCCGAGACCGCATGGAGTCAATCGGTCCCAAGAGCACATGAAGCCAACCGGTCCCGAGACCGCATGGAGTTCAAATGGTCTCCAGACCGCATGAAGCCAACCGGTCCCGAGACCGCATGGAGTCAAACGGTCTCAAGACCGCATGAAGCCAAATGGTCCCGAGACCGCATGGAGTTCATGCGGCCTCAAGACCGCATAAACCCAAACGGTCTCACGGTCCAAACGGTCTTGAGGTCCCAAACTGTCTTAAGGTCCAAACAGTCTCCAAACCGTTTGGACTTCACTTAAGGCCTATAAATAAGACCCCAAGGGTCCTCCATCAGATATCAAGTCTCAGACATCCAAAGGCTGCCCCAATCATTCCAGAGCTCCTGCCACTTCCATCCTCTGCCCTGGGGCTGTCGGTCTGAGATCCATACTCCATCCTGAAGCTGCTTTCTCCTTCTTCACCAAGAAGGTGGGAATGGGAGACCTCCTCATCGTGCAACCTACGAAGACTGGTGGATCGTTGCTCTCTCTCTCCAAGGGGTTGACTTTCCTCCCTCCTTTGTGGGGATGATGCTCTCTCTCTCTTCTCGCCTCCTTCTTGGTCTTAGTCATGAGGGAGTAGTCTTCTTCACTAGGGTGCGGGGAGTAGCCCCGCTACCCATACTTTCATATCATGTAAATGTAATCCTTAGGTTGTAATGTAGAGTTCTTATCTTTGTCAGTTCGACATCAAACGATTAATGAATACTTGTTGCTTGATCTCCAACTTGTGTTATCTTTTATCTTTTAGTATGAATTGTCTACGTTTGTACTATTAGATTCGAAACTCGTTTGCATGTTGGTTCTTGGTGCATGTATCCACCATGCATCTATTTCGGTATCCAGAAGTGTATCTCAAGAAGTGGAGTAAACTCACTATCATCCGTTGCACTTTCATACTATGAAATGGAATCATTTGACGTATGGAAGTGCAACCTTGGTAAGTCGAGGAACACACTTTGCGAGGGGAATGATGTAAAGTAATGTGACCATTTGATCGGGAATGGCTGGCGTTGCAACATTCCCGCACTTCTCGTAGCTAGATTATCCGAAAGGAGGCTAGGTCTACAAGGATACTAACTGACCGAACTCTTTTTGCAGGTTAAGTTTTGCTTTGCATGTGTTGATCGATGTGTAGTGGCGGTGAAAAACCGATCACACCCTAGTGATCTTTTATCATAGTTTAACTCATTAGCTTTACTTGCTTTCTTTACTTTTTATGTTCTTAGTTTAAAACCATCAAAATCCAACTTTCGATATAAGTACCAACTAGTAAGTAACTAAGTGAAGTTCTATACGTTTTCCATCTTGTTGCTTGCAACAAGACCGTTGTCTTTTGGGTTCGATCCTAAATTTGTACTATGATAAGGCTTCCATACTCTTATGGGGTTGGAGTGTTTATCTAAGCACCAGTTCTAGGTAAACCTAGGGACGACATCAATCCTCTCTAGGGTTTTTGGTGCATAACCCTGGGACTCCCATTGGAAGAGTGAAAATCTTTTGGTGTAAGTCCCAGCTCCATCACCTATTCCGGCATACCTTTGAGTATGATCGAAATGGATGTTTTATTCTTAAAAAATTTTAGTAGTGAGTGGATCCCCTCTTGGGTCCCACTCCTTACGGCATGTTATCAGAGGCTATGGTAGTTGGAATCTGACTATTTCAATTTTGTCTCCCTAATTAGAACCCTTGTCTCTTATAGTTCCTCTTTAGGTGACACATTTTCCCTAGAACTTATCTATGTTAATCTTGAGATAATGAGATGATTGATTTAGTATCATCACAGTTTCACATTAGAAGCATGCTTAGCTAACCGTAACGTGATGAGACTTTAGGCAACTATTAAGGCATGAAGTTGAAGCAAAGGTGTCTAGAAAGGATTAGGGTTCAGGGGCTGGTAAGATTTTCCTCCGCACCACAAGCTTGGTTTACGAGGACTCTCAAATCCATATGATACATGCATGGCATGAGTTGATATTCACTGTCCAAAATAGAATGCCTATAGACAGTAGTAGCCTTAGGAACCTAAGTTGGATACTCCTGAGAACCTAATATGTTGACCTTGTCTTTCAGGTGTAATGACTTGTTTGAGGATGGATACCCAATATAGTTCCCGTATGTCCCCTAGAACCACATGTTTGGATAATCTATCCCTAATAACCTAGACTTTGAAGTTTGGTGTTTAGTAAGAAATCAGAGTGCACAGTGGAAGATTGATGGATCTTGTACATGGCTTAGTTAGACTCACCCTTGTAACTCTAGATTAGTTTATCTTGGTAGGTCAAACCTTTTAAAGGGTGGAGACTAGTTGGTTTGATGATGTTTGTGTAGTTAGATTTTGAGTACGAAATCTATTTTAAGGGGATGGAGTCATGTAACATACCAAAATGTAGCTACACTGGCTCTAGAAACCCTAACTCCATGATTAGCAGGAAAGTTTTCTTGGATCCTTATTTTGACCTAACAAGTCATAGTTATAACCTGACATGCTTGTTGATATCATAAACAATATATAATGGTCATCCAATGAATAGTTCACTTGTTTGAATCCTAATGAATATCTAACATGCATAATATGAGTAACTCACATATTAATACTGATAGCGGGTACACATGATGCTAAACATGTCATCAACCAATAAATGCTAATGATATGAGAAGCAAGATAATTGTAACCTAATGTTATACTTAATGCATACTAAGAATGTATAGGTGATGACTAATGATCATAATGACCTAAACCCTAAGTTGTAATCATCTAACCTTGACCCATACATCTTTAATGACATTCTTGATACATTAGTGACATTAGTTGTCATAATCATATAACATATTTTAATACACATAAATGATATATAATAACCTAATCATAAATTAATAAGTCCATTGATATGAAATGCATATCACCATGTTCTCTAAACACACCTAATTAATCACCTAATCATTAATTATTATATGAATCAAATCATTAATATGTCCCACCATGATCAATAGAATACATATATTGACTTCAATATGGATTAGAAGTAATTGATTCACATAAATGAGCATAATCACTAATGAGAAGTGAATAAATATGAGAAAGATTAATGATGGATAAATAATTAATGTGGCATTATTTGGATTAATTGTAAAAAAAATGGATAAAATGCGTTATTTCTTAAAAAGAATATGTTATAATTCAATCTGTTGATAATAGAGACTAAATAAAGGATAATAATCAAGTATATTGAGATAATTGAGTAACCCTAATTGTGCTAAAATTCTTAATGAGATAAATAAGAAATATATAGGACTTTGTGTATAATAATAAAATATAACTCTTTTGACAAAAATTTGAATATAACATGACACAATTAAAACTATAATAAGGATGATATGATATCATAATAAATATAATATTAATAGTCCTAAAATGTAAATTGTGTTATAAATAATAAAAAGAAAACTTAATAGTGGAACCCTTAGTGATCCATGAGAACCTGACCTATGTGGAGTTGCTTGAAAAGATATTGTACTCCCAAGTTAAGCAGTTGAAAAAGAAGGAGTTTGAGTAGTGAAAGTATTGGTGGAAGCATTATGGAAACAACCTGGGAGTTTAGTGTTGGGATGTTGCATACACACCCTACTCTTTTTGTTTGAGATTTTGAGGACAAAATCCTTTTTAAGGGGGGAGTGTTGTAACATACTGAATCAAAGATGTAATCTCCATATAATCCTTTCTCCCAAATTTTCTTTCCATTTCTATCCTTTATGTCTTTGATGTTTAATTAGTGGAATTTATAGTGGTTTGGTGAACACTGATTCACTATTTGTATTAATAAAAGGGTTTATGCACAAATACCTAAGTGAAAGTTTATTTAAAGACCTTAATAGGTGTTATAAACCTTAATATATCTATTTTATGTGTTTTGAAATCATAAAATGAGCCTAAGTTTCAAATTTGGTTCAATTTGGATGTTGTTTGTCCAAGTTGTGCAATTTTAGGTATATTCTTGTAGTTCAAAAAAAAGGTACATTCTGGACTTCTATGTAATTTACCCAATTGGGAGGTTTTCTTGCATATTATCAAATGCATTATAATCCTTATATATTCCTTTACCACTATCCAGATTTTGAACCATGGGGCACCTAGTGGTACCTTGGTTTGAAGGTGTTTCTCTCCAAGGGCATTTTAGGGATTACCCTCTTTATAAATGAGCTTATCTTTAAAAGCTATCAACCAATGGGGTTATAACTTTGATTGGAGGATGGTGGGATGTCCTAGAAGTCTCCATGGGCTTTTTGAACCGACATTTGATTTACAAGAAGTCTCTATGAGCTGTCCTCTTGCATGGCCATGAAGCCCTAGGCTAAGGACACATGAAAGTCCCATAGACACCTCATGCATGCCCACTTGTTTATAAAGCCATATCTACCCCTTCCCACCTCCCAATTTAAAAACTCTTTCTCTCATTCTCTTTCCTCTAGATTAGAGCATACTTACTCTATTTGTCCACGAAGGTGTTGTCCCAAGGTAAAAGAGGGTGCCTAACTTGGTGAAGAAGGCTCCTAGGGTTCCAAATTTGCTCTATTTAGGATTTCTAAAGTTCTAGTGATTTCGACCAAAAATAGAAGTTTCCTCCTTTCCTTCCCCGTTTTCATGTTGTTAGTCTTCCTCCCACCTTCTTATAGGTTGGAACCATGGCCTTCCATGGTGAAACCCCACCTACAACCCTTAAACACCTCATCTCCATGTTCTTTTATTACGGTTTTTGAGCTCTAAAGTGGAGAAGGTACTTCTTGCTCAAGATAGGAGCTTGGTTGGAGAACCAGCCTGTCTAGCTTGGGAACCTTGCTGCTTTGGATCTGTCCACCATACTAGAGATGAGTTTATAACCCCTTTCTCATATATTTCTTACTAGATGCTTAAAACCCATGCTTCTATGTTTAAAATTGATGATCTCCATCTGTATTTATCATATTCTTTTAGGATTTTGGTTTCTTTTTGTTTTACCTTCTCTAGAAACTCTAGTTTGGTTACCTATGAAAATCCAACCCTGATCTTTGGTCAAATGGTGTCTTCTACCTCTCTCTCACACTTCCTCGCTATCGCTCTCAAAGATTTCTGACTTGTCATTTCTTGATTGGTTCAAATTGAAAAAAAACCATATCTTTTAATCCAAATTTGAAAAATAAATATTTTTTGGAATTTGAAAATTAATCTCTACCTAATAAAAATATTTTCAAGGTCTAAAATTGTGGTTTGACAAAGAATGATTTTTGTAAAATGCATTTAATGCATAAAATCCATAAAAAGTACATCTTAATCATCATAACTCCAAAATTTACATAAAAATATGTTTTCTTGATCTTGAGAACCTAATAAGTTCATTGATGTTATTTTTAGAACATAAATCTGAGTTTTGCTAAATGTTCTAAAATTAGGTTTTTTATACATTAATGTGCATTATGTACTCTAATACATGTGAATACATTGAAAATAGGAGAAGTGGAACTTGGCCTTAGTTAAACTAGTGAATGTTAGTAATAGATATTAGTAAGAGAGGTATGTGCATTCTTACACCCTAAGTTGGGATATTTCAAACCAAACCCTAAATTTCCCTAATGAGGCTATATTGAACCATATTCCCTCTATTCATGATTCTTTTGTTAAATTGCCTCAAAATTGGTAATGATATTCTTTTTCTTGGGTCTTGTACCCCACTGCCATTTTCTAATTGATATGATGTTTTTATTTTCCGTGGTTTCTTTACTAGCATGTTGATTTTATGGACTATTTAGCTATAGTAGTGGTACTTATGTGAAACCACCCATATATAGGGCATGTATTAATCCGCCCTGGGGAATGTCAAATATTTGTAGGTGATTGGGAATGTATTAATTCTCCCCTCACCTATAGGATGAGGTCTGGTAGGTGCCTCAACCGTTCTTAGTTAACGTAGTCAATATTATTCATGCACGCAAATCTTTTATTGTTTTCTTGATATAGCAAACATCTATCTGATTATGCTTCACACTCTTGTTCTCTTCATCTTATGATGGAATCTTAGCCTTTACTTTCATGTTATTTCCTTATCTTTTGTTCTTGTTCATTATTTGAAACATACCTTATTTTTCTCTCTCTTACTGGGTGATTTCCCAACCGCCCAGGTTTAGATCGAGATGTTGAACATGATCAAGGAGAACATAGCTTCCAACATGGACCTAGATCTTAGAGATGTTGCTTGGAGATAGATTTGCAGTAGTTTGGACTTCCCTCTACTTAGATTCTTATGTTGTATCACACATTTAAACCCTTATGGGATATTATGATGTACTTTTGTAATGCTTCATGAAAATTGAATATAGTCATTTGTTTAATTCCGCTGCTACACTTTGGTTGTTTTGAATACCATTTGTTGAAATCAAAAAAATTTACACCTATTCCAGATGTTTTATTCTTCAAATCTTTGTAGTAGAGAGTGGATCTCCTATTGGGTCCCACTCCTTACAGTTACCAATACTTCATTACTTGTACTTGTGATCTCACCAGATATGTCTATGTGTACTTAATGAAGCACAAGTCAAGAACCATTTAAAAGTTCAAGAATTTCATGCATGAACTACATAACCAACATGGTAAAAGTATAAAAGCACTTTGTTCTAACCATGGTGGAGAATACTTAAGCCGTGAGTTTGAGGACCTTCTGCAAGAATGTGGTATCATATCACAATTGACTTCACCTAGAACATGATAGCGTAATGGTGTATCAGAAAGAGGGAACCATACATTACTAGACATGGTGTGTTCAATGATGAGTTTTTCTAGTCTTCCGACTTCCTTTTGGGGATATGCTCTAGAAACTACAACGTTTATAATTAATTGTGAACCATCTAACTTGGTTTAAAAGACACCATTGAGATAAGGTACAGAAAGTGTCCCGTTGCATCTTTTATGTAGATATGGAGATGTGAAGATTATGTGAGATACCATTTTCCTGAAAACCTTGGACCCAAATCAGAGAAATGTTATTTTGTTGGATATCCTAAGGAGACCAAAGAATATTACTTTTATACTTCAATTGAAAGCATAATGTTTGTTTCCTGGGATATTGTATTCTTAGACAAGGAAATTATTGCCAAATGAATTGGTGGGAGGAAATTAGAACTCAAAGAGGCTTGAGACCTACAAGAAAATGGAACCTGTATAGGCACAAAAGGAACATGGAGAGTCAGAAACTATTGTGGAATCTCAAGTTTTTCATGTAGCAGAGGAACCTTGTAGATCTAGTAGGACATACCTTGAGCCTAAAAGATTTGGTTATCAGACTAAAAGATTTGGTTATCTTCTAACTCAAGAAGGTAATTCATTGGTCATTGATGATGAGCCAACAACCCATCTAGAAGTTGTTAAGGGAATAGAGCCTTAGAAATGGATACAGGCCATGAATCTAAGATGGAATTCATGCACACCAACAAGGTATGGACCTTGGTGGATCCACCTGAAGGGATAAATCCCATAAGGTGCAAATGGGTCTTCAAGAAGAAGGTTGACAAAGATGGTAATGTACAAACTAATAAAGGTCGATCGGTTGAAAATGGTTTTAGAAAAATTCAAGGTGTAGAATATGATGAAATATTTTGCCCAGTTGTCATGGTTAAGTCCATAAAAATGATGCTTGTCATCGTAGCTTATTATGGATATGAGATTTGATAGGTAAATGTTGGAACCACATTCCTTGGCGTGGATTTACTGCAGGATGTGTACATGCACAACTTTAGGGTTTTATAAATCCAAAGGAAGTTAATGAAGTATAAACTATAAAGATCAATTTATGGATGGAAGCAAGAATCTCAGAGTTGGGATCTTTGATTTGACAAAATAGTGAAATAGTTTGGCTTTATTCAATATGAATGTGAACAATGTGTTCACAAGAAGGTAAGTAGCAACATGATTATATTCCTCATATTGTATGTAGATGACATACTATTGATGGGGAATGACATCCCTACCTTACAAAAGGTAGAAAGTTGGCTGGGAAATACATTCTCTATGAAGGACTTAGGTGAAGCATCATATATCTTAGGAATCAATATCTAAGAAGTTAGATTTTGAATGTTTCTTCACCTAGGCCAGAGCACATACATTGATAAAGTGTTGTAAAGTTTCAAAATGGATAAATGGAAGAGAGGAAACTTACCCATGTCTCATGGTGTTAGTATCTCTAAACCTCAATGTCCTGGTTCATGTGAAGAATAAGAGCACATGAGTAATATTCATAATGCATCTTTTAAGGAGTAGGACCCAAGAGGGGATACCCTCGCTACTAAAATTTGAGGAATAAATCCATCTAATCCAAGTGCACTTTCAAGCATGCTATATTAAGTGTACATTTTTTATTTCTGATATGATGGTATACAAAAAGACCAATGTATAACAGTGGAATAATATTTTATGACTATATTCAATTTTACAAAAGTACATCATCATCTCCCATAAGGATTTTACATCAAAGTTGTAATGAAAAGATCTAAGTAGAGGATATCCAGCTATCTAAAGTTTCTCTCCCCAAGAGAAAAAACTAGCAGGGCCATATCACCATGTCCCGTCTTCTAAGTCCTACACCTGGGGTTGGAAGCATACCCCACAAGACAAGACAAAAATGGAAGGTGTTAGCATAGAATTTGGTATGTGCATTTAATAGGGAATTGAACAATATAATGAGATAAGGACATCAAATATAACAAATATTCCCATAGAAAAGGAAAAGTTTTATCCAGATGGATATCAAGAGAATATAAATTGCAAGAAGATGTATAATCAACAAAAAGAGATTTCTTGCCTTAAAACTATCTCATGATAATAATATCACAATTCGTAAGATGTTGCATGTCGAATAATAAAAAGACTAGCACTTACTAAAAATTTGGGTAGGAACCCATATGTATTCCATACTAAAGGGAAGGAAAACTAAAATCTCAGTGCCAAAAAATATAGTATTTTGTAGTGGAATAAAACCAAGTGCATGGAAGGGGAATAAAACTCAGTGCCTAAAATCATAGGCGGTAGAAGAATTTAACCCAATGTTGGTAAGTATGCCCATCGAGCCAATCATATGATGGTTTTAACGACATATCTTGTTAAAATTTTGATTAAGAACAATAAAAGGAAATTCCATTTATTCTGTTTTATTTGGTTATGAGATAATAATGTAACATAATAAATGCCTAAAGAATGACGATACTTCATGACATATGTCTTCAATTTAAGGACCTAAATAATGAGATCATATGTAAGACAAGAGTACATACATTCTTGTTATGTCCCTTGTCAGTGAAGAAATATAGACAATAGGAATGCATAAGACTAGAGTGTGTGTTGGTTGATGGTAGAATCTCATTAAGTTATGATATGTGATAGCAAACCAAACACATAATTACTTTTAGAGAACAATGTATCAGACGGAACCACCTTATGAGTGATACATGGAAACCATAACTGGTAATCACAATTATCTCTTATAGTGTTGGTATTTATTGTGGTTCTTAGACCTAAAGTCACTAAACTCATCACATGCCATTCAGTGTGGTTTGGCTTCATCCAACGTGACCTTGAATAAGGGTTGCCATAAAGGTGATGCTCGGGTGCACTGTGACACATGGGGATGACTGTGAGTGATGTAGATGGGATTTTATCCTCTCACGTGAGTATGATATCCTTGCCACTTGATAAGCAAGACTGAGAAATGCATGGACATGCTCATGTGAGTCAATATATGATATTGAGCTTACATATATCTCAAACAAACTTCTCTAGTTCAAGGAACATAGATTGAATGTTGCAAAGGATGATGATTACATACCTAAAGTTTCATATGGATATCAGTGAAAAAGGAACTATATGAAAACTATAACACCAATCACATATTGTAGGTTGAAGTTGTTCTCGAACTTTCCAATTACTTTGGTACTAATGATGTGTTTCTAGATACTACTCGTTGCTAGTGATGTCCTAAACTAGTTATGGACATTCACTGCCAACGTAAGTTGGAACGTATAGGGTGACACATAAAGGATACACTTGGAATAGTAGTTCATTCATGAATGATGTTTAAATTGATTATTAAAGTGTTTAGGTATTCAATTTAAACAAAAATGGTTGAAAATTGACTGATTGGACTCTAAGTTGACAGGTTCAATTGTTGAAATGTTTGGTTGGAGTGTCAGGTTGATTGAAACTGCATTGGCTGAATATTGGATGAACCAGGGCATGAGCCCGACTAGTTCACTTAGTGAACCGATCCGCTCAAGGTCTCAAATAGCCAGATCATGAGATGAACTGCGTGGCTCATGGATCAAGGATTATTGTTGACATTACATTGTGCATTAATCATATACTGATTGACAATACAATTGTGATTGGGAAACATGATGAAATAATGCATTCAATGGTTAAAGATGATCGACTCACATGCCAACCAAATGGCTCACATGTGACCCAACCGTTTCATTGCTCGAAGGATGCAAAAATCATGAAATTGTGTCCCCTTGACTCCTGCTTAGACTTGGAACCCTATGTAGGGTTATATGGCTATAGAAAAGAAAGCAGAAACAAAAACAATATACTACCATATTCCTCATAAACTAGAGTTTCACATCAACAACTATGTGATGGGAAGAATGGTTTTGAGGATATATTTGGTCTTAGAGCAAGTCCAACAACATTTCCTCATCGTTGTAGATGCACAACTATCTTATATTTGTATTGGGACTCATCTGCTATGCTCCTGGCCTTCACCACAGACAACAGGTTGATGTGGTCCTCCTACCAGCAGACAAAGGCCTCCACACCTCTATGGATGTCCAAACAGACCGCCTAGAACTCCTATCATCCTATTAGAATGGACAGGAATGAGTTGTCTCTCCCATTGTTGTACGAGTCACCAACTTGCTCGCCACTATTGTTCTCCCTTGCTATTCGTCCCTTTATTGGGTAGGACTTGGTCGGGTACTCTCGTTTACCATAACCAAAGAAGAAAAACAATTGTTGGAGGCAATTGGTCTCTTTGAGAAGCCCCCAGTATCCCTCTAATTATAGGAGGGGTTACAATCTGGGTTTCCAATCTGTGTGGGAGTGGAAGGGACCGGAAGATCATGAATTTTCATAACCTATGAGTGTCAAACCATTTGGTTGGCAATAGAACTGGTCGGTTACTAAGTGAGATAATTGGTTTTCTATGAGAACCGGTCATTTCACATGTTTCCCAATCACATATGAATTAGCAAATTTGAATCCAACTAATGCACAATGTGATGTTAGCACTAATCCTTGATGTTATCAAATTTCTCCATAACTGGATGTCTCTCCCTACAAGACACTCATCTCACGACCCCAACCGATCGGTTGGTGAGAAAGATGATCAGTTCACTAAGTGAATCGGTCAGTTTTCTCCCCATTTTAGGAAGAACTCAACCAATTCAATATCTAACCAACCTGACACTCCATCTGGTCATTCATCACTTGAGCCGATCGATTGGGAGTCCAGTCAGTTGGTTTGTTATTTGAATTGAATACCTAAATGATTTACTAAACAATACAATTATCATTCTAGATCAAAAATCCTCTTCTAGGTTTATACCTATGTGTGTGGCCATATAGGTCCCATTTTACATTGGAAGTAAATTTCCATAACCAGTTATGACATTACAAGAAATGAGTGGTTCCTAGTCACACATCAATGTTACCCAAGTAAATGAAAAGTTGGAGAACAACTTCAACCTACATTCCCAATATGGTGTTACAATATCTGTATAGTTGTTTTATCACTAATATCTAGATTGAACTCAAGGCATGGAGTAGTCAACTTCTTCAACATTCAATCTTATTACTTGATCCAGAGAAAACTGTCTGAAATATATGTAAGCTCAATATCACATATTGACTAACATGTGCATGGTCATGCATTTCTTAGTCTCACTAATCAAGAGGCATTGGCTGTCATACTCCAATAGGAGGGACATATCCCATCTACATCACTCACAGTCAGTCCCCATGTGTCACAGTCTACCAATCATCAGCTTTATGGCCCCTTATTTAGGATTACATTTGATGATGTCAAATCATATCGAACGACGTGTGATGAGTGTAGTGACTTCAGGTCTAAGAACCACAATTACCACCAACACTATGAGATCTGATCATGACTACCATTGTAATGGTTTCCATGTGTCAATCTCATGGTGGATCTGCCTGATACATTGTTCTCTAACAAGTATCTATGCGCTTGGTTTGATATCACATACTATGACTAATGGGATTCTATCATCAACCAACGCACACTCTAGTCTTATGTGTTATTGTTGTCTATCTGCCTTCCACAATAACACCAGACCAGGGACATAATGAGAATGCATATACTCTTAACAACTATATGATCTCATTGTTCATGTCATGTACTTGAAGACATACATCATTGAGTAATATAATACTCTAGACATTAATTATGTTATGTCATTATCTCATAACTGAATAAAACAAAATATATTACAAAGCTTGCCATTTGTTATTGATCAAATCATTTACATATTATGCCATTACAATCATTATATGACTGGCTCTCTAGGCATACATACCAACACCCTGACCCTTACCCTCCTATAAAAAGAGAGGTATCGGGGGCTTCTCATAAACATCAATTAGCCCTGACAATTATCATCCTATCTAGTTTTGATAACCATGATAACCTAAGAAAGTCATACTCGAGAAAGGGAGGGATAGCAAGGGAGAACAATTATGGGAGATCAAGTTGGTGCTAGTACACCAACTAGATGGGATAGCTCCTTCTTGTCTATTCATGTAGAATGACAAGCGTTTCTAGTGTTCTATGTGGACTACTATAGAGGCGAGGAGGTTGTTTCCTGCCACTTGGAGGGCAAGGTCAACTATTGTCCATGGTGATCAACCATGAGCTATTGTTGACATTTTCCATGTATTAATTGAAGAAAGGCGCACAGTGCTGCAAGGGAGCTATCGCTGGACTTGCTCCAGGAGTAGGTATGACCTCACAAACCATCCTTCCCATTACATTGTTTTGATGTGATCTAGTCTTAAGGGGAATCTGATAGTTAAAATTTTAATTCCACACCTACTTTGTCGCCATATCTCCCTATAGTGGTATTAGTGCCACATCCATCTACTATGATTTGGGATTTAATTGATATGATCGGATTTTGGTTTTCATATCTTATTTATCGCATATGACGTGAATACTTAAAATCATTAATGGGAACATTTGATTTCATACCACATATAGTCTCAACTAATTTATATATGATATGATATATATGCAATGCCACCCTTAAAGTTGATTTTGATTGTGGATGTGTATCATGGTTATGGCCAATAACCCTAGATATATGTGCATCATGGCTGTGCTTGTTTATTCCTATTTACATCTCATTGTGCATACCGAAACTCATCTTCTATTCCAAGCAGAAAAGTATTATTCTCCCCTTCCTATTCTCTCCTCTAATGTAAATCAAGGTTTTCTATTACTTTGTAATATGTTAAATAGAATTATGATAGTTTTAATTTCTTGTTATGATGAAGAAGACATTAAGCACCAAACAATCCACCCATTTTAGAAGACGAGCCGATGAGTTGGAGGACCCAGGAGGATTGACAACATGAGGAGCCTAACCAATCGGATGGAGGCCCAACTGATCGGCTAGAGGGTCTAAAAGATGATGGACCAGAAACCAGACGACCAGGGAGATGACCAACTGACCTGACAGGAGGCAAGTCGATTGGTTTAAGGGTTCAACCGATCAACCCAAATTGATTCAAGCATAAATCTTTATCAACAACAAGTTTCTACATGTGTTGTAGACCTCAGGTGGTGGTAATCCCTGTGACTCTAAGGAATTACAATAGCATGGCCATAACCATCGCTTATGTTTTATTGCATGTTTTTTTGTCGTATATAGCATGTATACAATATGTACTATAAGTATGTGATGATTGGATATATATATATATATATATATATATATATATATATATATATATATATATATATATATATATGTATGTATTTACAAATACAACTCCCTCAATAAATATTAAGCCTAAGATGTTTTCCATAAGCTAAACACATGAAAATCTTGATCGACCAAGCATAGGTTAAACCAAAACGTGGTGCCTTGTCTATCTTGTGGAAGTGTGATGGTAGATATGTAAATTTTCCAAATTGGGGTATATACTCTATTGTATTGGCTTTTGGGTCACGCTTAACTAGGTTATCTTAATGAAATTAAGTACCTAGAAGCATAGAGATGGATTGTGACAAAGTGTTGTTCACACCATCTATCCAAGAATTGCATTTAGATGCAATTGGCCAAATTTTCTTACCTAAATAGTCGAGTTCAGGGCGATCAACACAAGATGACTCATGATTTGATGAAATATGGATCTTGGTTCACTAGAAGATTGTACATTGCAATCTTCCAAATTGGTTGTGAGGGATATCAACTTGAACAAAATAGTCGCAGTGATAATTAATTAAAGGACTAATTAATATCATCAAAATTATTAAATCAAACCAAAAATGTTTTGATAAATTGCATTTTTTTCTTGTAGAATCAAATGTAAAACACACAGTCTTTGCGATCAATCCTTATGAAGGACAATCTTAACAACATTTACTTCCATAATTGGTTCAAGACTTTGAGAAGTGTCCTCTATGTTCCTAAAACATCAGTGCCAGAAGAATCCACTCGATATGTGTCTGTGGATGAAATGGATGCTTGCTTGAATCATGCCAACGATGCCATATACATTGAACACCTTATGTTAGGTTGTATGAGAAATAGGTTGCATAAACAACATGAAAAACAAGAATGATATAATGTCTCTAAGGTGCTATTTGATTGCAAACTAACAAAGGGAGATCTAGCAGAGACCCACATGCTCAATATAATTGGGCATGTGGAACAACTAGAATGATTGAATTTCCTTTAGGTTAAGAGTTGGTCATAAATATATTTTTGCAATCATTGCTTGAATTATATAATCAGTTTATTGAGTGTTATCACTTGAGTAACCTAGCTAGACCACTGTCTGAGTTGCTTGACATTTTAATATATGTCAAAGCACAAATGTAGAAGGACAAACCTGTGATGACGAACAATGGAAAAGAGTCCAAGGACAAAGGCATGACAAGAAGCATCCTGAGGCTAAGCTGAAATCCAAGTCTTTTGCACTCAAATTAAAGAGAGTAGTAAGGAAACCTAGGAAGATGAAGCAAGGGATAGATATCTCTACTTCAGGTATATACATAATTGAGATTAACTTTTCTACTTGTTCATCTTGGGTAGTTGACCGGATGTAAATCTCACATTTTCTCAAATGTGAACAATCTGAAAAGAAGTAGACTTTTAAAGAAAGGAGAGGTTTAACTACGCATTGCTAATGGAGCAAGAGTTACTTCTGGTGAAATTGGAACCTATGAGTTAGCTCTACCAAGTGGGCTTGTAATAGAGTTTGAGAACATTTATTATGCAATGACCGTTAAAAGGAACGTCGTATTTGTATCTTGTTTGGACAAGAATCAATTCGAATTTCTTATAAAGAATGGTCGATGTTCTATTAGTAAAGATCAGATCTTTTATGGTAGTTCCCCAATGTGTATGGGTCTATACTTGATAGATCTGGAGACAAGCATATACAATATATATACCAAAGAAAAAAACTCCATAAATTAAACCAAACATACCTTTGGCATTGTCATCTAGGGAACATAAATGAGAAACACATATCTAGATTCCATAAATATGGTTATCTAGCCTCTTTTGATTTTGAATCAATAGAGACATCTAAGTCTTGTTTGTTGGGCAAGATGACAAACACTCCTTTCACTGGAAATACTGAAAGGGCTAGTGATCTATTAGGACTCATACATACTGATGTATGTGACCCTTTTAGAACTAATGCTAAAGGTGGATATCAGTACTTCATTACCTTTACTAATGATTTTAGTAAGTATGGTTAAAACATAACTCATAAACCATTGAAAAGTTCAAGGATTTCATGAGTGAAGTACAAAACTAACATGGCATAAGGATTGTGGCACTTCATTCTGATTGAGGTGGAGAATACTTTAGCCAAGAGTTTGAGGACATTCTAAGAGACTATGGTATTGTATCACAATAGAATCTACCTGGAACACCTCAACATAATAGTGTATCAGAAAGAAGTAACCACACACTGCTAGATACAGTGCAACCAATGATGAGTTTTGCTAATCTTCCGACTTCCTTGAAGGGACATGCTCTTCAAACCACAACTTTTACACTTAAACATGTACCATCTGAATTGGTTCAAAAGACAACATCTGAAATATGGACTAGGAAGCATCCCAAAATGTCTTTTATGAGGATTTCGGGGTGTGAAGCTTTTGTTAGAAAAATTCTTCCTGAAAATCTTGGCCTGAGATCTGATAAATGTTATTTTGTTCAATATTCCAAAGAAACCAATGGATTCTACCTGTAAAAACCCAATTGACAACAAAGTGTTTGTTTCTAGAGATTTTATATTCCTAAAAGGAATTTATTTCCAAAGGAACAAATGGGAGGAAAGTAGAACTAGAAGAGATTTCAAACCAACAAGAAAACATTGAACCTGAAGAGGTATAGGAGGAACAAGGAGACTCACAAATTGTTGTGGAATCTCAAGTTCCTCAGATAAAATGAGAACCTCATAGATCTAGTAGGATACACCTTGATCCTAAAAGATTTGGTTATCTTGTGACTCAAGAAGGTGACGAGTTGATCATAGATGATGACCACCAACCTATCTAGAAGCTACTACATGTGTAAAGTCTAAGAAATGGCTTGAATCCATGAGATCTGAGATGGAATATATGTATGCCAACAAGGTGTGTGTTGGTATGTATTCCCAGAGTGCCAATCATATGATGATTTCCATGGGCCAATCCATACCTAATTTGATAATAATAAAGTTTATTGTGTCTATTATGTTTGTTTCAAACATAAGATAATGGCACAAACATATTAAATGTATAAAGAATGATGTTACTTGATGTCATATTTTTTAGGTTGATGACCTAAACAATGAGATCATATGTATGATAAGAGTACATACATTCTTTTTGTCTCCCTAGTCAGATATTACTATGGAAGAAAAATAGACAACAGTAATAAATAACACTATATCGTGTGATGCCTGATGATAGAGTCTTACTAGTCATGATATATGATATCAAGTGAATCACATAGGTACATGATAGAGAATAGTGTATCAGATAGACCCACGATGAGAGTATTACATGGTACCATGGAGTGGTAGTCGCAATCATCTCTCATTGTGAAATTGGTGAATGTGATTCTTAGCCCTGAAGTCACTACAATCATCACATGTTTATCATTCTATTTAGACATCATACAACAAGACCTTGAATAAGGGATTCAATAAAGGTGACTCTCAAGTGCATTGTGATACATGGGGATTGAGTGTGAGTGATGTATATGGGATTCGTCTGTGACATCCCCGGATTTTCTAAAACTTAATCTGATGTGTGACATCCAAATTGAAACCTCACCTTAGTGAGAATCCCAATTTGAGCCCCACACACTAGGCTAAGAAGAAGAAAATCGAGGGAGTCAGAAGGAACATACATCAGTAGCACATGCACATGAACAATAAACAAACCACAGCACATGTTCACCATTCAACATATAATTACAACATGAATTGTTAGGACATTTGATATTACATATTAAACATCAAACTTATACATATACATGTACCATGAATAAACTACAGGATCTTAAGACAACAGGTCCACCTGTACATCAGCTCGCTACACAACTCTCTCCATCTTGGATCTTCAAGAGCGTAACCACAACCTAAACAAAAAAATTACATGCGGTACACGTCAGCACAATATTTCAAGAATATTGTACTGAGTACGCCTACGTGTCTTTTATATACCTCTCATCATATCTTAGCAATAAGATAAAACAAATATACTTGGCAGTAACAGAAGAATATAAGAAAAGTATATACTTGCACAAGGATATTCATTAACAAAAGAGAACACATATTTTAATCATATTTTCCATTATATATCCATGCATTTGCCACCTGAGGGAATAATGCATCATCTCTGCTACCAACGAGAATGAGATGTAAGGCCTTATGATCTACTACGAAAGAGATAGATCATTGTACAATGTGATCTGCTACCAAAGAGAATGATCACTTTCCAGCACTATGCTACCAAAGAGAATTAGTGCTTTCATATAATGGAACAGATATATTATGTTTCATGTGTTCATAGAAATAAGTATGGAAAATCATGCAACATATCGTACAAGAACAATCATTTCAATCAATACCATATGCCAAGTCTTTACTACCATATATGACAAGCATATTGTATAATAAGCCAAGTAAGAGGTAATGACGTACCTTGATCAAGAAAGACAACCTAATCACATATTCCTCATGTCATCTTTATCTTTTTTAAACCCGATCAAGACAAGATCATATACTATCATCAGGTTCTCATCTTAACTAACCCTAGTCGTATCCATTAGGGTTTAGCTTATCTCATCTTAACCCTAATTGTGTTCATATTAGGGTATTCCTTAGTTCATTAGGATATGTGCATCGTTACTTGCATTCTTATCTTAGATTTATCATACTGATGTCATTTTCCAGATTATGGTTCATTATCTGAACATTAAGTTGTATATCCTTTTTGTGCACCTATTAACCCTAGGTTACATGTATTACTCGAATTAGGGTTCCATCATATGCATTATGGGTCATCTTCGTATAATATAGATTTGGTTCATCATGGTGATCTCACAATTAAAACTGAGGTTCCATATATTGATGTCAGCTACTCTGTCAACTTTCATCAATTATTGAGCATCCATGTATTTAATACATTTTATTTAGGGTTATAAGCCCTAATTAGACATATTCAGCAAAATACATGATTTCGTACATCATCATGACCATAACTGACATCATATGCATTATAAACATGAAATATTATTTACATGTATTTTCTCATAATTTTAGGGAATCGTTTAATATTTATTATACATGAAAAGACCATTATACATCTTGCAAGATATCACTGAGATTTAAGCATCAAAAGCATGATATTATCATTCCATGTTGTTCTACTCATTTTCCTGAGAATAACGGTACCTTATTTGCATTTTTCTGATAAGCGAGCTATTTTCTACGAATTATTGAAGATCGGACAATATTTTGAGATTTTTACCTTTTTAGCCACTCGTGTCTCGCCATGTGGTGGTGCAACTATGAGTCTGGGTGGAGACCCGCTTGGTTTAGACATGAGCCGGTCGGTCTGGCCGGATGAAGTGGTCTGACTTCTTTTCCTGTTCTTTCTTTCTCCCGATTGCACTGCCGTTGTGGCCATAGTTCCCTCGTTCACGAAAGCCGCCGCCTTGGAGCAATTTCATGGAAGGTTGGTGCCTCATAAGCCCCCTTCATTTTAGTGGGTTCAAGCAATCATGTTCACTTTCAGTGTGTGTAGATGACTGTTCAGTTTCAGTGTGTTTGGTATGTTTATGTTCATGTTCACTTTCAGTGTGTTCGCATGACTGTTCACTTTCAGTGTGTTCTGTATGCTTATGTTCCTATTCTCTTTCAGTGTGTTCAGATGATTTTTCACTTTTAGTGTGTTCAGTATGTTTATGTTCATTGAGTGGATGCCCTAATAAGAAAACTTAATCAAGTTAGTAATGCATCTTGAAGTCATGAATAATGTTTAAGTACGTTCATAATGCATCTTCAAATCATGAATAATGTTTATGCAATTTTGTATCAATTTTTAAGCTTTATGTTAAGTTTTGTTCATATCAGAGTCGCACGCAAGGCATAGGATGGATAGATGATGCTTCCTGGATGTATGCAGTGTGTAGTTGGGTGGAGGAGAAATAGAGTCTTCCAAAGACGATGGTGGCAGATGGCTTCAACTGGGATTCAGGCGTTTCTCACACACGGAACAAGAGGATGGGAACTGGAGCATAAACATATCACAATGAAGAGATGAACCGATTGACATTCAAAACATTCCGAACGGTGTCTGAACAAGGAAAGGTGCGAGACATCGGTTACGTGCCCGTAACGGACATGGGAGCGGAGGCAGAAAGAGGAAGGGGACGATGACTCAATCGTTAGACCTCGCATGGGTAGTCCAGACCCATCGGATTAGGTCCTTCTCTTTGTGTGAAGACTTAGGGAAAAAGTAATGCCACCTAACAATGAGATTTATTACATATTTTAGACAAATTAATATCTTTCTTCCCCCCTTCAATTTGAGATGCCGACAAAGCCTAATAAAATCCAAATTTCACATGATGACTAATTAAGACATGACAAACATGATGTTACCATCAATTTCACCTTTTGGGATCATCCATGATGAGATTTATATATTTGAAGGATAAACACATTTAGTATACATGTATCACTCACATTAATCAATTGAAAATCTACAACTCATTTTTCTCTAGAATTCTTATCCAACTCACTTTAGAGTTTCAACAAGGGTTAGACTCTTCCATAGGGTGTATTTGTGTGACCATACCATAATATTAAGTTAATTATTTAATTACTCAATTATTTCATGCAAAGGACGTAATATCTAGGATATTACCTATATTTCACTCAGGAATTGCTTACATGGTCTGATACTGGGAAAACGAATAACTAACATAAGAAAAGTGGAAAAGAGAGGGATAATAATTTATCAAATTGTTATTGATACTTTTTTAAGCATACTAGATTCAACCTTTAATCACAAATAGGGTTTTTAACTTAACTTTAATGCACTTTTCATCAACTTATTATACTTTTGCAATTAGGAATAATATCAATCTTTAATATCATTTTTATTGGATTACTCTCGTTCTCATGATCAAAATTCATATATTACTCATACAAATCTGAGCTACCAATTTTTAGTTATGAAATTCACAAGGATTCACTTACTTGGCCAATCAGAAGCCGCCACGTAGCTTCCTCCATGCGACGTTGCTCGGCTTTGTTGAAAACATAACACAAAGATGTAATTTCCCTTATATAAGTTGCACCCTCTTCAGCCCGTAGAGGGGCAAACTTGTTCAATGCCAAGCTTCTTCAACCTCACGCTGCCCTTGCGCTGCCCGCCGTCCAAGTTGGTCTGTGGGGGGGGGTTATCCCCTCTACTCCAGGTCTGTGGGTGGCCGGAGATGGCCGCCCTTCCTTGCTACACCTAGGGCACACGCATGGCACCCCTAGGTCATGGCTAATATGGATGTTTACCAGTAGGATCAGCCCATGGTTGCTGCTGCACCTGCTGCAGATATGCAACAAACATGAGCGTGCTCTCTCTCCTCCATGGACCAACAACCATCCGGGATGATGCCCACACCTGTGACGCCCCTTCCCGCGCTCAGATCGCTCCTCTCGTGCCCATGATGGAGGATCCATGCATGCCATACCTGCACTTCGCGACCTGCTTGCAGTCGCCTTGCTGCTGTTGTGTCGGGGTTAAATAGAAAAAAATTACAAATGCTAATTTCACAAATAGATATACATACCAATAATCATGTGCAACCATTATTTACATCTGATCCTCATTCTTTTTTTCTTCAGACCATGTGGCAGTGTGGCATCATGGTGGAGAGTATGACTCTTAAATAGTTATAAAAGGTGCATTTCTCATCATAATGGGATCATATAGACCACACATGACAAGCCCTATCCACAATGACGAATAGAACAATCTTTTGTATCCCGCTAACTCACATTTTAATTTAAGCTTGCACTATCCCCACAAAAAAACTGTACCTATTCTGTCTCATTCACCCACCCTCAAACCCTTCTGTTCTAACAGACCTTGAGCACTACCCTTAGACTCTCTTCCTTGCCTTCTAAATTCCAGCCTCTGATCTTATTGTCTTGTAATCATTAACATATGATCCCAAATACTACCTCTGCTAAAAATATGAGTACATGTTTAGTTATTGATTATGTCTAGACCAACTCCAACAATGTTGGAGAAGATGAAGAGGAAGTGGGACCAACTAGCAAAGTATTAACATTCATGGAACGTAAGAAAGTATTGGGGTGGAAAACCTAGTGGAGCAAAGAAATCCACTTAGATTCAAGAAGGAATCGGGTAATGCTAGAGTAATAGTCTATGAAACCTTTGGTATAAATAAAAATAGTTTGTTTCTATATATCATTCTCTAGTTGAGGATAACAATTCAAACTATTTGGTATATAAGCAAGCAATGCTTGCAGCTAGAAGATCCTTTCATTCTGATTATGATGTTTAAATTCTAGCAGTGTCCAACCTTGTTTTCATCCCATTCTTCACTAGATTTGTAATAGTGCTGACCTGGGTTATGAGTTAACCCTATTTGTTTTGGCTAAGTAAGTTGCTTAGAACTTTAATATAATCCTCTAAGGTGTTTTTTTATCATGTGACACACTTATGTTTCAAATTTGGTCCTCATTGAATGTTGTTTGAGCAATGTTCCTTTGTTTTAGACCAAAGTGCAATTTACCTAAGATAAGGGGTTATATTGCTAAATGTCACATGTTGAACATTCCTTAAGTGTTTTAGCATCATAAGAGAGAGAATGATGTTAAGTGGTGGCTTGTGGAAATCCTAAATGCCAACTTTGAACTTGTTTGAATAATGTTAATACCTTGTGCACCAATTTTGGTACAAATTGTAATTTACCCAATATGTAGGGTTGATATGAAAATTACCACCTCTAGAGTGTTCCTACTTCCTATATGTATCATTTAGAGGAGAGAAAAAGAAGGAGACACCATGTTTGAATCATTTTTGAGTGGTAGTATTCTTGGTGATGAAAAGGCCAAGAAAGGGTTGAATATGAAACACTAACTTGAGTTGTATCGAGTTGTGGACTTGATATAGGAGTGCCTACAGGCCAAGGAACCATAGACGAGATCACATATCGGTTTGTGAACTCTTGGCAAAGGTCATGATAGGCAAAGCACCTCAAGGAGGTGATCCATGATGAGTTAGATGCTCCTTGCAAAAGATGCATCAGTTTACATATTTTGTGAGATAAAGATGAGATATCTTATTAAACAAGATAACTAATGGCTGAAATATCATCTCTAGATTATCCTCAAGTGTTTTGCATGTCAATATAAATGTGATTTCATGCATGTACACGTGTCAGCCATGCATGGACATGTGGCACCTAGTAGCTTAAAATGATGACACCTCATATACACACTTTTTCATGAACCTCAAGTATATATACCCTTCCTTTCACCTCTTAGTGAAATTTTTCGAATCCTACCACCTCCTTTCTCTTAGATATCGTGCATAGAGTCTTTTTATCATGCATAGTTGAAGTGGTATCATGCATAGGGCCTTGGTATCGACCATAGCAAGTGATATCGGCCATAGCAAGTTGATATCGGACATAGTGGAGTGAAATTGGCCACAAGTGAAAGGGATATCGGCCACAAGTGAGGGCATATCGTGCATGAGTAGTGAGGTATCGTGAAAGATGCTAAGGATCAAGAAGGAGCTCAAGCCTTAACCCTAAGGTGAGGCCATGATCATCTTCAAACTTGGATTAAAGCATGGATCTAGGATTGAGATCTTCCTTTCTTTTCTTCTTCACCAAGTTCTTAACTATGGTGATTCCTTATATATGAAGGAGTTGTGAACGAGTATTGGACTTTTGATAAGTCATATTAAACCTTAGGAACGTGAAGCTTTGGACCTTGGAGCTTTGAAGTTGTTCTTGAGGCGGGTTATATAACTTGAACCCAAACATGTTATTATTCACCATCTTTCTTGCTATATTTGATGATCTACTTTCAATTCTGAGATTTTCTTGAATATTTGATATATTTATGAGTTCTAGTAGTTTCTTAGACCCGTTATCCTTGTACTAGATCAAGTAGAACGAAGGTATATAGCTTGAAGATGATGGTATCACCTTACAAAGTGATATCGGGTTCAAGAACACAAGCAAGCACCTCTAACCCATTATGGTGATGCACATACACCACTAAAACAACATGGATATGTGTTTATACTTCCTTGCACGATATGGTAATGTAGTATACACCTTTTTCACGATATGAGATCAAGAAAACACCTCTTGCATGATATAGTGTCAAGTACACACCTCCAAATTGATATGATAAACCCTAGAGAATGGGTGACTTAAAATAATGATGAGGTTACACTCAAGGGTGATATGGTAAGCACACATACACCTCAAGGTCGATATGGTAATCACACATACACCTCAAGGTTGATATGTTGAGCAAGCTTACACCTCTTGCCCAATATAGTAAGCATACACCTCTTGGACGATATGGTGTAGAGCACACATCTCTAAAACGATATAGTGGGTAACCCAATACACTAAATGACAAAAGTGGTAAGGTGGTAATACCCTAGAACATGTGATGGCCAATACACTAAATTATGGTGTGGCCAATATCTCCAAGTGAGGTGAGGATGTTACACCCATGTATGGTGAAGGTGATACACCATATGATTGGAAAGGTTGATACTTTGATCAGTAACGGTAAGAGGGATATGATGATGCCTAGCTCGATATACACCTAACCCAATACATGTGTTCAGTTTGACATATATGATTCAACCCAATACACCTTGTAAAGGTGAGGGAAAAACACTCTTAGGAGTGTTGAGTGTAACACCAAGTAATGGTGTGCTAATACCTTGATAGATGAAACACCTAAAATGGTTGATAATGGTCAACCCTATATCAACAATTCCTTAACCCGAGATGAGTCCATATCACTGATGATCGTTGGATAATTCAAATGTGTGACTTATGGCCAATACATTATAGAATAAATGTGATGAATTAGTGTATAAAGTATTAGGATGGGAAATACCCTAATACAAGATAAGTTGATAAACTTAAGTTAAAAGTGATGAGGGATGTGATACACCAAGCCATGATAAATATCACATCCAACACCTCAAGGTTGATACACATTGATGCACCTCAAATCCAATATACTTGGATGAGTAACACATGAAGTGTGTCATGTCAATTGTTACAAAAGATGTAATGAGTTTAATGCACTTTGATAAGTGTAGGCTAACATAAAGGGTTAAGCAAAGTTAATAAAGTATGATGTAATCAATATCCTAGTGAGGATGAGAGAGAAACTCATACTTTGTGTTGATAATCATTTAATGATAAATGATGAGAATAAATAAGTATGATTGAATAATTATGATATCAATGTATGCTCCTAGATGTGTGGAGCAATAAATTAGGGTTTGGATTGATAATATGAACTTGAAACCCTATCCGGCTATAAAGGGAAATCCTAAATTCTAATAAAGGGAAGATTGTATTTCTCATATTGCATAAGTATTGTGAGACATGTTAATTACTTGTATACCAAGTATAATGTTTATGTGGTTTGATGACTAAAAGATAGTTGTTGCCTAGTGAGAGGTGACAAGATGTTTAATGGGCCTTCTGAGCCATGTGAATAGTTGTTGCCTAGTGAGAGATGACAAGATGTTTAATGGTCCTTGTGATCCATTCGAATAATTGTTTCCTAGTGAGAGGTGACAAGACATTTAAATGGGCCTTGTGAGCCATGTGAGATGCTTGTGCAACAAGTATCATGTATACCTTGGTTTGACGACCTACAGGTAATAGTTACCTGATAAGTGGTAACAATATTTAGTGATGAACTAAGGGTTTGAATACCCAGATCTAGTAATCATGATGATGATGATAATGTCAAGGGATGAGAATTTCCAGTAATGTGATATCTGATAAGGGACTGAGATCCCGAGTTTTATGCATTCAAAGTGTTCCAAAGGTTATAAAAGTACTTGATAAATGTATTACACCTTTCTTTTTAGCATTTGTTATAATTCATGTTTGAATTATAAATGTATTACACCTTTTCTATTAGACTGTGACCACTATCCTTGGATTCTCTTCCTCACATTCTCAATCCAAGCATCTAATATCATCCTCTACATCATCATAATCTTGCGAGTCCATATACATGTATGTCATTGACCTCTTCTGCAATATGCTTGTCTATCTACTTAGAGAATAGAGACTAAGGTTGAATAATATTAGAGAAGATGAAGGTGGGCTAGGAACTACATGTGACATAACAACATTAATGGTAGGTAAGAAATATATATGGGCTTGAAAATAAAGCAAGATTGGGCTACTTACGTTGGTTCAAACTAGTGAATAGGTAAATGCTAGAGTGGTGACGTCTTAGAATATATGTACGAAGCAATTAATAGATTTTTTATGTTACATTGATGTAAAGCATAAACTCTTTAATAAATCTAGAAGTAGGGCTTCTGACTAGAAAATCTTTACACTTGGAAGATGGTGTTGAGAATGTGATTTTCCTACATCTATTTTGAATTAATGCTTCATCATCACCTACTTTGAGATAATAAATGAAAATAAAAATATATAGGTCATCTATGATCTTTATATATAAGAAAGAATATTTTAGCTTTGATAACTCTTCCTAAAACTAATGTAGATTTTATTTCTATTGTGACCATGATGTGAGTGCAATGTGAGACCTTTAATATCATTTTATCTAAATACATTTTTGTAAGAATTGAGCAAGATATTTATTATCCAAATAAGTAAATGTAATGATAGTGAACATGAAATTCTAAGTAAAAATTGTCTTAGGAACAATGGGGGTGAAAAGGGGAATGTGTGGTATTAACAAAGGGAACACATTTTGAACAATAATGAGTGACAATCATTTAACATGTATGCTATGGTGGAACTCCGTCATATGACTTAATGTGATTACTTCTCTTCTCCAAGTGTTGTGACCACCAACACAACAATGTCGTTCCTTGCATATTGTGCTGGTTAGTTTTAAAATCCAATATCATACTTGATCTCATTAATATTGCAACTATGATTGACTATTTCGAATCCCTTTTGATTTTTCTTTATTTTTCTAGACTCTAACGTAGTTCATGCCTCCTGCTGTTAAATTTGTTGTGTATTTCTACTACTACTCACCCCTCTCTCAGAAAAGTATTTCTTCCTAAAAAATGTTGTTTAATATTTGTATTTTACATTTATTCTTAGCTCTTTGATTATATTTCCCTCACATTTTCCCTCAAATTTCATTCTTTCTTCTAAACTGACGTATGTATGTCTTACTGACATGTGAATGTGTGTGTCTCAATGTATGTATGTCCTATCTTATTTAAATGTTTATCTCATTGATTACATTACTTTTTTAAGGTTACAAGGTATGTGACATTTTTTTCTTGTTTAAATAAATTAATTTTCATTACTGAATGTACTTTGTGTTTAATTATTCTTGTACTAGATTTTTCATATATATTTAGTATCTCATTGAGACTATTTTCATTATGATTATAGTTGGATTAACACTATTTAGAACATATTTCATACATTTTAAACAATGAAAACATTACAAACCTTATAAATATCATGTGTATCTCTGAAATTATTAAATTAATAGGACGCCTAGGCAATGCCTAGTCGTGCACCACAAGGCGTTCAGCTAGAACGTCGTGTCACCTTGCCACCTTGACAAGTATGTTGAACTGACTTTCTGAGATGAATGATGTAAAATTATTTATCTACCCTTCGCCCAAGAAAGCCTCTGATTTTATTTTATGTAACTTAGGTGGTTTATCAAGATTCTTAGTATGATATCCATTCTTCACAACTTTGAAATAGTTTACCCTTTATGATATTTAAAATAATTGTTATATACAACTTTGTTGTGAGTTGAAGCAGATAATAAAACTACCCATTCCCTTACTCCATGACAACCTAATCTTGTAAACCGATATGCTTGTAATAAGACACCATTTTCATATGCCTCTTAATAGTACATATTAATCTAGCGATGACATGACATTGATGAATCTTTCAAACTAAAATTGAATGCAGGTAACATCTTATGCTTCGTCTGTATGGTCTAGGTCTTCATCTCCAGTAGAGATGTCGGTCTTTATTTTTGTTTGTATGTATATTATTTATGAATGTGTACAAGTTTTTTATTGTTTACTTCTTTTGAGTTAAAAGAGATTTTAGTCTCCCACCTCAAATAGGTCTTCATCTGCAGTAGTGCAGTCGCTCTTTATTTTTGTTCTTAAGTATGTTTATTATTTTTGTATGTGCAGAATTTTTTTATTGTCTACTTCTTTTGAGTTAGAAGAGATATTAGTTCCCCCCTCCCTCAAACAGGTGCTAAATCCCAGATGACCAAATGGATAGTAAATACAATGTGCAACAGTTGGTTACAAAGTCAGGTCCCCCGAGGAGGATAGGTTGGGCCAAACCATATGCGCTACATTGACCAGGTTATTTACTTGTGTAATCTATAAGACTTACATAGTGTGGAATACATATTAGATTTTTCAATATGATCTTCCCCTCTTTTTGTAGGTTGTATGTATATATTGTAAGCATAACAACAAAATCCAATCCATACATTAGTCATTTATCACTTAAATATAGTAAAAATATGACTATTGATTTTTCCATGCATGGTTCTTCATTACAAATTGGAATGATTTCTCCATGAAAGTGAGATATTAATTTCTTATCCTTTGAATGTAACTACTAAGAGCTTTCACAATTATTAAGTATAGAGGCATATAAAATAAAGCTAAATATATCTGGCTGAAGAAACCATGTTTTTGTAAAAAAGAGAACAGAGTTATTTCATTATGATTATATCATGACCTTACAAATATATGAACCAATCTTTAACCATGCCTTCTTCCATTCGCCCATCTAATAGGAAATGGATACATCACCATAGGTGCTATGCAACATTTACATCTGTAACATTTTTGTATTGTCTAAAACTTATGTTGTGCTTTTACAAATGTGGTTTTATTGTAGTAGTATTTATTCTCCTCAAATGAAAGGAAAAGTTGTAGACACAGTCACACAACCCTTTACAATTAAAGCCTATGGTGTAGAAGTCACTATCACCATATAGGTTGAATATTCATTGGGACAAATAGGTTTAGTGAGTTTACCTGCCATGAACTGGTACAATCATCTGCACCGATAGTGGTTGTGGATATATCTAGTTTTCTGAATAATTATGTTGTTCTTGACTCCACTAGTTTAAGCTCTTTTCTTGGTGACATAGTAACTTGTGGAATTGCATTTGTTTTTATTGACCTTCTAGACCCCCACAAGTAGGTTATGTTACAATTTGAACTTACTTCAATTCATGGAAGTTCAACAAAATTAATTTGAGTTCACTTGTGATATAGCCATATCGGCAATGCAAAAGTTTTCAGTTCCTTAGAAAATTCAGTTTTACTTTCAAAGACTCTAAACATTTTCCAACTCTCTGTTTTAGATCTGAAATGAGGTAAAATGATAGGTTACTGTGTCAAAAAGCAACATTAGAACATAGGTCGTCAAGACACCACAACAATAGGAAAAATTACTTCAATCTCATACTTTTATTGAGACTTTATAAGGATCTTCAGCTTCTTGATCCTCAATGCATCTAAGGTCCGGACTTAAACAATAACAAAAAAAATTATTAAGGTTTGGAGGTAAACCAATAAGAAAATATATTTAGTATATGGTCTGGAACCAATCCAATATAAAAGAATTTCAATTTACAATTTGGAGTCATGCAAATAAGAAACATATCTTCTTCATGTTTCAAAGTTTGGTCCATAAAAAAAGGTCACATTTAAGATTTTGAGTTAGAAAAAAAAAAGAAATCATTAATAAAATCTAGTGTGAGACCAAAATAAAGAATTACATTTGAGGTTTAAAGTCAAACCCCAAATCAAATAAGTATACTTTTAGGTCTAAACCATGTTAAGTTTAATCGTAATGGGTTGTATTTATAGTGAAATGATATTGATAACCGATGTTATAACTAAATAACATTACTTGGAGGTTGCCCTGGCGACGAGGAGGTGTTGGCGTTGGAGGAGGCTCTGGCGACAGAGGAGCTACTGGCGGTAGAGGAGGCACTTGGAGGAGGCTCTGACGAACGAGGAGGCGCTGGAGGCAGAGGTGGCGCTAGCGTCGGAGGAAGCATAGATGTCTGGGGAAACACAGGTGCTCAGGAGGCACTCACGATAGAGGAAATGCTGGAGACCGAGGAGGTTTCGTCGGGGATAGAGAGGAGGTCGCTGAACCCAGACTTCAGTGTCGGGGGAAAGGGCTAGAAGAACTGGATGCGAAGACGGGGGTTAGTGAGTTTGACTATTCCGGCTGCGAGGGTGTGGGTAGCGGCGTAGTTTTGAGTTTGTTTTAGTTGATGTTAGGGTTCCAACTAGAGTCGTTAGATTAAAGTGGATGAGAAAATATGATCCGTTAATTTTTTTGGAAAGGATGATCGTCCCTAGATGGTAAATTCATTGGCGCCCATCCGCGGGAGATGGAGCATTTGGCTCCACGCAAGGCGGGGGAAAGTTGCAATGCGATCGTGTGACCTTGGACAAAGATGATTATTTTTTTATTTCTTTAGGGTTTCCAAGTCTCGGCCAAAACTGACGTCCTCAATTATCGAGTTCAGTTCTACGTCAAAAAATTTCAAAAAACATGTCGGATTATGTTGGTATGTATTCCCTAAGAGCCAATCATGGGATGATTGGTGGGATACATTCAGATTGATTTGATAAACATCAAAGGCAAGCTTCCAATTCTTTCTGGTTCAGTCATATGAGATAGTGATAGAATAGATTGAATGTCTAGAGAATGACAGTACTCAATGATGTATGCCTTCAGGTTCATGACCTGAACGATGAGATCATACAGATGTTAAGAGTTTGTACATTCTTGTTATGTCCCTAGTCGGATGTCATTGTGGAAGGTAGATAGACAACAATGACACACAAGACTAGATTGTGGTGTTGGTTGATGACAGAATCTCATTAGTCATGATATAGAGATATCAAACCAAACACATAGGTACTTGTTAGAGAACAAGTATACCGGACAGACCCACCGTGAGTTTGACACATGGAACCATGACATGGTAGTCTTAATCAGTACTCACAGTGATGGTGGTGAGTGTGATTCTTAGACCTGAAATCACTACACTCAACACATGTCGTTGGGCACACTTTGACATCATCAAACGCAGTCTTGAAACATGGGTTGTTATAAAGGTGATGATTGGGTGGATTTAACACATGGGGCTTTTGAGGGGTGAGTGATAGATATGGGATTTGTCCATCCTGAGGGAGTTTGATATCCAAGGCCACTTTATGAGTAGGATTGAGATAGGCGTGCACATGCATGTGTGAATCAGTATGTGATGTTGATGTCATACATATCTCCTTCAATCTACTCTGAGATCAAGAAAGTGAATGAACGTTGACAGGATGACTGTTCCGTGCCTTGAGTTCATTCGGGATATTAGTGACAAAGGAATTATACATTCACTGTAACACCATTCACAGATTGTAGGATGAAAGTTGTTCTCCAACTTTCTACTTTCACTTGGGTAGCACTGATGTGTGACTAGGCACCGCTCTTTGCTTGTGAAGTCATACATGTTATGGACTTTCACTGCCAACGTGAAATGGACCTGCAGGGTCACACACATAGGATTTAACCTAGAAGATGAGTTTTGTCCACAAGAAATGTTTAGATTGATTACTAAAGGAGTTTAGTAGTTCAATTAAACATTCAATCAGTCGATGGCTCAATATCATATGGTTCAAGGTGTTGGACGCATTGATTGGAGTATCAGATTGGTTGAAATCACAACTGAATGATTTTTGCCCAACCTGTGCTCCCAACCGATCGGCTCAAGTGTTGAACCGGTCGGCTGAGGTGCTGAACCGGTCGGTTGGAGTGTCCAACCGATCGGCTCATGACCAGATTGAAACGGCCAGTTCAAGGGTTGAACGGATCGGCTCAACTGGTGCAACTGACCAGTTGGGAAAGTCATGTCGGCAAGAATTTTCCTTTGGTTTCAAATTGCCCAATTCGATTGGGAATATAATTGGTATTCGATACCAATTTGGAAAGAAACAAGGAAAGTCTTTTTGAGCCAGATTAGGACCATGAACCGATCGGTTCAGGGAACCAACCGATCAGTTGGAGTGCCTCAAACAGTCAGCTCAGGTCCAACCGATCGGCTCAATGGCCGAACCGATCGGTTCAGCTATGAACCGATCATTTCAGGTTGTGAACCGGTTGCTTTTTGTGGAAAATCTCAAACCCTTCTACTCCTGCTTTTAGTCCCGCATTGCCCGGGATGGAGAACCCTGTCCCATGACCCTCCTATATATATAGGGGTATTAGGGGCTTCTCCAGGTACAGCTCAGTGCAATCAGTTGCTCTGCAAGTTGTCGTTCTCTCTGGTTTTGGTAACCGAGAGAGAGCCCGAGCAAGTGCTTCCCGCAAAAGGGAGGTGCAGCAAGGGAAGGACAATTGCAATTGCAACTGGTAGCAGGAGAGCGTGTTGGTGACTAGTACGTCAATAGGAGGGTGTGATTCCTTCCACTTCCTTGTGATACAAGGAGTGTGGAATTCCAGGTGGTCCGTGTGGACTACTACAGAGGTGGGAGGACACTGCCGCTCAGGAGGACAACTGTCATCCGACAGTCCGGTAGGAGGAGGAGTCGTCAGTCCCGGTGCGACCAGGAGCTGCACAGATGCCGACCAAGACCAGAGTTGAAGACCGCGCATTGCACGAGGTATTGTCGCCGAGCAAGCCTCGGGACAAGGTATGATTCCACAAACCATCCTTTCCTATTATATGGACGTTGACGCGTTTCCTCAGTATGGGTTTGGGGGAGAAAATTTTTGTTTCTGTTGCCTTCTCTGCCTCCCCTAAACCCAACAGTGGTATCAGAGCCACGTCAACTGCTCTATATTTTAGGAATATCGATATGATCGATTTTGGTTTTTCGCCTTTATTTATTGCATGCGATGTGAATAATATTGGCTTTATGCATGTCCAATCCTAAATCCACAAATCCCAATTACATATATGATATGTATAATTAATGCACTCGATACGCGTCGCCCTTAAACGAGTTTTGTGGTGGATGTGTGTAGCGTGATTATGGCCTATAAACACCTATCTGTGATTGGTTGTGTGTGGTTTCCTGCATCTCGGTCTACGCACCGATCTTCCCTCTCTTATTCCTGATGTAACTCGAAATAATTCGAGATTCTTTCCTACCTTTGCTCCCCCCGAATGTAACTCGGGGTTTCCCTTTTAAGCAATGTAATAATTAGGATAGATTTTATTTCCTATTATGTCAAAGACCATAGGACATCGAGACAGCAGCTGAGACGATCGGTTCAAGGCGTGAACCGATCGGTTGACGTTCCAGACGATCGGTTCAAGGAGTGAACCGATCGGTTGATGGCCAGTTCGAGGAGCGAGACGAGCGGGTGGCGACCATGATGAGATGCACGACGTCCAGGAGAACTGATCGGTTGGAGGAGCCAACCGATCGGCTGGTGGCACCAGACGACCGTCCAGACAGAGCAGATCATTCATTTGATGAGTTGATCAACTCGGATGGCAAGGCACAGAGTTCATCATGTAATGGTTGCATGTGATGTAGACCTAGATGACCGTGATTCCTCTTGGCTCAAGGAATCACATTAGGATGGCCATAATCATCACTTTTATCGTTTGTGCATGTTTTTTGTGGGATATAGCATGTATATGATGCGTACTATGTATTGTGGTGATTGGATATGTATATGTATAAAAACCAAATCTCTCATTAAATATTAAGTTTTAGATGCCTTCCAAATGCGACACACGTGAAAAGCTTGATCGATCAAGTGTGGGCATGCCTTAGCGTGGTGCACCGTCTATCTCGTGGAAGCGTGAAGGATGAATGTGTGGGTCTGCCCAAGCAGGGTGCATATTCATCATGTTTGCTTTGGGTCGAACTTAACAAGGTGACCTAGATAGGATCTAGCACCTTGAGGCATGGAGATGATCATTGCAAGGAGTTGTATATGACATCTTATCAAGAGTTGCATATGATGCAATTGGCAAGAGTTGCCTACCTGAGAGATCTATGTTGTGGGCGATCAGCCAAAGCTGACTCATGACTTAGAGGATTTCAGGATCTTTCCCACTAGAAGGTTGTACGCTACAATCTTCCGAATTGATGGTTAGGGCTATCAATTTGAACTAAAATAGTGGGAGCGATAATTAATTAAAGGCCTAATTATATCGTCAAACTTTCAATCAATCAAATAAGTCAAAAATGAATTTTGGACTAAAATTGCATATTTTCCTTTTTTTAGTACAAATGGAAAGAAACAACAACAACTTTTCTTTGCGATCGGTCCTTGACAAGGACAAGCTAAATGGGACAAACTTCCACGACTGGTATCGGACATTGAGAATTTTTCTCACTCAAGAGCGTAAGCTCTATGTCCTGGATACTCCAATTCCAGAGGAACCCGCTCCTAATGCACCAAGGACAGAAAGGGATGCTTACAACAAGCATTCTGATGATGCCATTGATGCAAAGTGCTTGATGATATGTTCAATGAACCATGAGTTGCAGAGACAGCATGAGAACATGGGTGTCATTGAGATGATTCAGCATCTCAGGAACTGTATGAAGATCAGGCACGGCAAGAGAGATACAATGTTTCTAGGGCGCTGTTCAAGTGCGTCATGACAGAAGGAGATCCAGTTGGTCCTCACACACTCAAGATGATTGGGTATGTGGAGAACCTACAGAGACTGGGATTTCCACTGAGCCAAGAGTTGGCTACTGATGTGATACTACAATCGTTTCCAGAATCTTACAGTCATTTTTTGATGAACTACAACATGAACAACTTTGATAGGCCACTATCAGAGTTGTTGGGCATGTTGAGGACAGCCGAGTTACAGATAAAGAAGGACAAGCCTAAGTCCGTGATGGTGATCATGAGCAAGAAAGGCAAGTCCAAGCGCAAGGGCAAGGGAAAAGCTAAGAAAGGTTCTGATGCTAGCCAGGAGCCCAAGTCATCTTCAGCTCTCAAGGCCAAAGAAGGCGTGACCAAGAAAGGAAATTGCCACCATTGTCAAAAGCCAGGACATTGGAAAAGGAATTGTCATCTCTATCTGGAAGAACAAAAGAAGAAGGAGACAACTGAAGTCTCCACTTGAAGGTGTCATGAAAGTAAACTTGTAACACTTTTTTGAGGTATATGATACCAAGATGTAAAGTGTAAAGCACTCATAATTGGGGCAAGTGTTTCCGCCATAGATAGGAGTACTTTAGTTTATTTTCAGCCTACAAGGCATGTAATACAGTTACGAACTGCTATTTCATATTTTCCAATAGATAGAAACACTTTATTTTTGCATATTGTATGACAATGATGGCAATTAATAAAGAGATGTTTCAATTTATATGATCTTTTTGGCAATGCCTTGTTTATCTTGTGGTATTTGATATGCATAAGATAAAATGATACCTAAAATTTATAGATAACTCAAACAATGAAATTAGCATCAATCATGAGAAATTCATTTCTAGTTTCCATATGATGGATAAATCTAGACTCGTTTGGTTAGAGAACCAGTAAGAGACATGAATATCTTGGACATGATTAATCAATCTTCACTAATATAGTGGGAGAGTGATTATCCTATTAGGTATAATACATGTGATGTATTTACATACCTATTGGAACAAATGCTAATACTTCAAATGGTGTTTAGAGAAATACCAATATGAATATCTTGAAGTGTTCAAGATTATCATAGATGAAGTACAAATTTGGTAAAGTATTAATTCTTGATGAGATCAATGAATGAAATACTTGGACCAAATGTTTGAGATCCTTATGAGTGATTATGATAGTGTATCATAGTGAAATCATGATTAAGGCATGGTGATGTCTAAATCAAGAAGGAATCATACTCTAAGGAGTTAGAGAATGATTATCAAAATAACTGAATTCTTCTTAATAAAAGAATACCCCACACTAATAAAGGACATTAAGAATCACAAGGAGTTATGAGTTTGTATATCCTTGACAGATACACCTCAATTATCTATGTGATGAGTTGTTCATATGATTAGTCAACTATCTAGATGAATATGAGGAATTAGATTTTGAGTTATGGTATAAAAACCATTACATCCTAAATGACTTCCATGTGAGCCATAAGGTATGACCTTGATGGTAGCACTCATTGGATCATATCCATAAGTGCAAATAAGTCTTAAGTGTTAAGAGACATAGATAACATTTTTAAGAAGGATGATGCCTGTTAATTGCAACTTAATGACTAAGACATTTGGCATATGGATACTAAAACCGCATTCCTATGAGGAATAAACCAGGATGTGTACGTGACACAGCCTATAAGGTTTATGAATCCACTAATGAAAATGAAGTCTAAAAGTTACAATGGACTAATCAATATGATTGATTGAGTACAAGCAACTCAAAATTGGATCTTTACTTTGATGATATAGTCAAAGGGTTTGATTGATATGTCAAAGATAAAGAAGGGATCTATGATTTAGTGGGAGCGTATTCACATTTCACATGTTGATGTGAAATGGAAATGTTCTAAAATGGAAATCCAAAAGTGGAAATTATCTTTAAGGAAGATAGAGATGTTTTCCTATATGATAGGAATAGAGATCTATATAGATAGTTCTCGAAAATCTCTTGACCTGGAAAGAGAAAGCATACATTGGCAATCTGTACTGAAGGGTTCAGTATGCACAGATTCAGTGGGAGAAAACTTGTCCATGTTATATGGATATTAGTATCCCAAGGCCAAGTGTCCAATTCTTATGAAGAATGGGAACACTAAGAATAGATATGGATCTATCATATATGTAATCATCCCATCATCTTGCATGTATAGACATGGCAAGAATAAAATGCATTCATCATCTTGTATGTACGACATGACAATATGATGTGCTCATCCTGATAACTCGTATGTGGGACATGACGAGTGGATGTCTGTCTACTTCCAGTAAGGGTTACTGGAATACCATGAGAACTTGATAAGTACTTGGGAAGTACTAGTTCTATGGAGATAAGGAAGAGTTCGATGTAAAGAGTTACATTGATGCAAACTTCCAAAAGGACAGAAAATTATTCGCAAAATATACATAGGATGTATAAAAGTGAAAGTTTGTTGATAATTGGAAGTGTTCCAATAAAACCATTTAAAAGGGAAATGTCGAGTATCTGTGTGTTAGTGAACAGCAGTGGATACTATATGGATCTGAAAGTTCATGAGATGAACTTATATTCCACTCATTGATGACAAGTCTGGAATCCTTGATCATGCAATGTGGATAAAAGTTAGGAAAGGAATACTAGATCGCATATTACGGCAACTCCATCTCATACGTGTGACGTACGGCGAAGAGATGAGAGACATGCAATTTATACATACTTTGGCAAGGTGTTGCCATTACTCACTATGTTGGCACTAGAGCACAGTAACATGTGGGACATGTTTGAATATCACTATGAATATGATTCAAGGGTGATTGGCTCGCAGTGCAAGTGGGAGTGTGTTGGTATGTATGCCCTGAGAGCCAATCATGGGATGATTGGTGGGATACATTAAGATTGATTTGATAAACATCAAAGGCAAGCTTCCAATTCTTTCTGGTTTAGTCATATGAGATAGTGATAGAATAGATTGAATGTCTAGAGAATGACAGTACTCAATGACGTATGCCTTCAGGTTCATGACCTGAACGATGAGATCATACGAATGTTAAGAGTTTGTACATTCTTGTTATGTCCCTAGTCGGATGTCATTGTGGAAGGTAGATAGACAACAATGACACACAAGACTAGATTGTGGTGTTGGTTGATGACAGAATCTCATTAGTCATGATATAGAGATATCAAACCAAACACATAGGTACTTGTTAGAGAACAAGTATACCGGACAGATCCACCGTGAGTTTGACACATGGAACCATGACATGGTAGTCACAGTCAGTACTCACAGTGATGGTGGTGAGTGTGATTCTTAGACCTGAAATCACTACACTCAACACATGTCGTTGGGCACACTTTGACATCATCAAACGCAGTCCTGAAACATGGGTTGTTATAAAGGTGATGATTGGGTGGCTTTGACACATGGGGCTTTTGAGGGGTGAGTGATAGATATGGGATTTGTCCCTCCTGAGGGAGTTTGATATCCAAGGCCACTTGATGAGTAGGATTGAGATAGGCATGCACATGCATGTGTGAATCAGTATGTGATATTGATGTCATACATATCTCCTTAAATCTACTCTGAGATCAAGAAAGTGAATGAACGTTGACAGGATGACTGTTCAGTGCCTCGAGTTCATTCGGGATATCAGTGACAAAGGAATTATACATTCACTGTAACACCATTCACGGATTGTAGGATGAAAGTTGTTCTCCAACTTTCTACTTTCACTTGGGTAACACTGATGTGTGACTAGGCACCGCTCTTTTCTTGTGAAGTCATAAATGTTATGGACTTTCACTGCCAACGTGAAATGGACCTGCAGGGTCACACACATAGGATTTAACCTGGAAGAGGAGTTTTGTCCACAAGCAATGTTTAGATTGATTACTAAAGGAGTTTAGTAGTTCAATTAAACATTCAACCAGTCGATGGCTCAATATCATATGGTTCAAGGTGTTGGACGCATTGATTGGAGTATCGGATTGGTTGAAATCGCAACTGAATGATTTTTTCCGACCCTGTGCTCCCAACCGATCGGCTCAAGTGTTGAACCGGTCGGTTGAGGGGATGAACCGGTCGGCTGGAGTGTCCAACCGATCGGCTCATGACCAGGTTGAAACGGCCGGTTCAAGGGTTGAACCGATCGGCTCAACTGGTGCAACCGACCAGTTGGGAAAGTCATGTCGGCAAGAATTTTACTTTGGTTTCAAATTTCCCAATTCGATTGGGAATATTATTGGTATTCGATACCAATTTGGAAAGAAACAAGGAAAGTCTTTTTGAGCCGGATTAGGACCATGAACCGATCGGTTCAGGGCACCAACCGATCGGTTGGAGTGCCTCAAACGGTCGGCTCAGGTCCAACCGATCGGCTCAATGGCCGAATCGATCGGTTCAGCTATGAACCGATCATTTCAGGTTGCGAACCGGTTGCTTTTTGTGGAAAATCTCGAACCCTTCTACTCCTTCTTTTAGTCCCGCATTGCCCGGGATGGAGAACCCTGTCCCATGACCCTCCTATATATAGGGGTATTGGGAGCTTCTCCAGGTACAGCTCAGTGCAATCAGTTGCTCTGCAAGTTGTCGTTCTCTCTGGTTTTGGTAATTGAGAGAGAGCCCGATCAAGTGCTTCCCGCAAAAGGGAGGTGCAGCAAGGGAAGGACAACTGCAATTGCAACTGGCAGCAGGAGAGCGTGTTGGCGACTAGTACGTCAACAGGAGGGTGCGACTCCTTCCACTTCCTTGTGGGACAAGGAGTGTGGAGTTCCAGGTGGTCCGTTTGGACTACTACAGAGGCGGGAGGACACTGCCGCTCAGGAGAACAACTGTCATCCGACAGTCCGGTAGGAGGAGGAGGAGTCAGTCCCCGTACGACCAGGAGTTGCACAGACTTCCGACCAAGACCGGAGTTGAAGATCGCGCATTGCGTGAGGTATTGTCGCCAAGCAAGCCTCGGGACAAGGTATGATTCCACAAACCATCCTTTCCTATTATATGGACGTTGACGCGTTTCCTCGGTATGGGTTTGGGGGAGAAAATTTTTGTTTCCGCTGCCTTCTCTGTCTCCCCTAAAACCCAACAGATTACACCACCTCTGCCCTCCGCATGGAAACCATTCCATTGAGTTTGTGAGAACATGAGGCTTCTAATTATCCCAAGTTTTCCACCTACGGAGGGCTATCTAGGGTTCACCGAATTCACATGGAAGACCATGCCCATACCCATGACACATGCCTACATAAAGGGGATATAAGAATCCTATGTGAGGTCATCAACTCATCCACAAGGCTTTTCCCAACTCTTAGACCAATTCATCTACCTCCTATTTCCTCACAAACCATGTCCCTATCCTTATTTATACTCTACTTTCTTCCGTGGTTTTTCCTTTGTCGTTCACCCAACTCTAGTCTTTCACAAAGCAATTGATGACCACAGTTGAATCCTCTGGGTCATGGCAAAGGAACAAGGATCCTCGTCGACTTCTCAAGAGACTGGAGGCTAAGGGTCAACACTAGAGTTGATCGTGGTTGGGTGCTTCTTTGCAAAGGCAGTGCCTAGTGAGGTTGAATAAGTGGACATGGTAACTTACCTATCTATCCACAAGGCACGCGAGGACCTAGCCCAAGGACAAGAGGGATAAAAGGTTATTTCACCTTGACTCGATGCCCTGACTATGTGGAGCGAGCCACCAATGTGTCCGGATACAATCCGCAGATCTGTGATCGTGTGAAAAAGGGGGGAAAGAAATCAATTATTGACGTGACAACACTTCATTGGCAAAAAGGTGGTTTTCTTATTATTGGTAAATTGGATTATAGCAAATAGATTTACCAAACTGATAAGAAAAATGAGAGGAACACGAATAAAATGGTTTCAAGAGCTCGATCTGGATTGAAGTCCAAAAGTACCCAAAAATACCATCATTAATGTGTTTAATGCAAAAGAACCCTGATTTCTAAGTATGGATGATCTTAATTGTGAGCTCCAAACCATAAATCACGAAGTAAGCTCAGCGGAAGCATTCGATTAGCAGCAGAATACGAAAAATCACTAAAATTTTAAAAATTTTTAAGAAAAGATCTTGAAACCATAAAACTCCTTTATAAGAAACAAGATAAACACTTTACATCATTGTAAAATCACCTCTTGAGTGATTATATACATCCAGATACAAAAATCTTGAGGCTTAAAGCCAAAAACCTCAGACCTATTGACTCCTAGGACCTGAGAGTATAGAGATGACATAAGACAAACTAACTATAGGAATTGACAGTCAATATCTCCACCTGAGATTCACTGCTGCCCCTGGTGTTGCTGTTGCTGATACTGTTCACCCTCCGATTGATTTCTCCGTCCTCGATGTCCACCTAAAAAGTTGAAACCTACGGGAGTGAGACAATTTGAACAATTGTCCCAGCGAGAGTTATAACTCTCCGCCAGAAGCTTTGTTATAGCAAACAAAAGAATAACATAAGCAAATTAACTTAAATTATTCAACAGCAGGTTTGATAATAGGTAAAGCAACAATTACTTAAGCAATCATTTCAATAAGGAATATGCATATTATATATTTGACTAGAACATTTATAAACAATGTAACATCAATCATTGTTTCTCATAGTTCAACCTAAGCAGTTATACTACGTGGTTGATTATGTCTTACAAACATTATTATGCCCTGCGGAGATGAGGTATACCGCTCATACTCCAACCGATCACTACTAAGTCGCATCAGTATCATACATAGGTCATCAAAAGAGCCGGATTCTTATGACCTCATCTTCCTTAGTCAGTGTGAGGATCAACATGCAGGACATCTAGTGTAACGACCGTCTCGCGAAAACAGGATTAACTAATGCGGAAGCGTTCATCAAGTAGCGGATTAGCGAAAATCACTAAAAATTAAAACTTTTTGCAAAGAGATCCACACATAGGAAATCCTTTACAACAAGAACCATTGTATAACATTTACATTCTGGTTCAAACATATATAACATGTACCATCTCTTTTTAGAGACTACAACATCAGCTGCCTTATGAACATTATATACAGACAACATATGAATCTCGAGGCATCAAGCCAAAACCTCAGTTTGATATATCAAAAACACTGACTGAAAACTCCGAGGACCTGAGAGTACAGAGATGACACATAGGACTACTATCTATATGACTTGACAGTCAGTGCCTCCACCTGAGATCTCACTGCTGTCCAAGTTGTTGCTTTCCTTTTCTTGCAAAAGAGTATCTGCCTCTTTGTCCGCGTCCACCTAAAAATGTTGGATCCCACGGGGGTGAGACAATTGTAAATTGCCCCAGCGAGAGATATAACTCTCCACCAGAAACATTATTATTGCATCTTAAGAAGATAAATATAGGCAGATGACAAGCAGTTTAAAGCATTCTCTTAATAAGGAATAGGAAGAACATGTATATCAATTATCCTCCATATTATACCATCATGTTAAACTTCTCTTGTGACACTCATTATCTTGATATGTCACCCATGAGACATTCTTGTTTCAACTTATTGGCCTTAGTCAGTCTGCTAAACAGATAAGGAATTACATCTACCGTGTACTCATATATCATTAATACAGGCATTGGGTTATTACCGATCATGTGTCATCATTACAGGCATTGAGCCTCTGCCAGGTATTGGACTCTTCCAAACCTGATTACACTGCCAGGCATTGGTCTTTAACCAACCCTAATTACAGGCATTACACCTCTGCCAGGTATTGGATTTCTCCAAACCTGATTACACAGCCAGGCATTGGTCCGTAACCAATCCTGATTACACAGCCAGGCATTGGACTTTAACCAACCCTGATTACACAGCCAGGCATTGGACTCTAACCAATCCTGATTACAGGCATTACACCTCTGCCAGGTATTGGATTTCTCCAAACCTGATTACACAGCCAGGCATTGGACTTTAACCAACCCTGATTACAGGCATTAAGCCTCTGCCAGGTATTGGACTTTAACCAAACCTGATTACACAGCCAGGCATTGGTCCGTAACCAATCCTGATTACACATTTCATGGAATTTAATTCCTTTAACTCATCATAGATCATCACATACTACTTTCTTAAGTTACTAGCTTATCTTGGATTAAGGTATTTCCCATCTTAATCCTTTCATCCACTAACCTATCACTCTTACCATAAAGTGCATAGGTTACACATAAGAATGGTCCAACTATCTTTAATGATATGGACTCATCTCAGATTAAGGCATTGCTTACAATAAGCTTGCCTATAATCAACCACATTAAATGTTTCACCTTTATAAGGCCATTCCTTCTATCTCATCATTAGGGTTTCCTTATACCCTTATTTAAAATTAGGATTATAATTCATTGTCATATTGCCCAAGATTAGGGCTTTATGTATTATGACTCCACATTAGAGTCTCACATACCTTCACCCTTCTTAGGGCCTCTCATCACAACATAGCATTAAAGCTTCATGTGATGTTAACTCTTAATTAGGGTTTCTCATGAAATCACCCTCAACTAGGGTTTCTCATGGAATCACCCTCAACTAGGGTTTCTCATGGAATCACCCTCAACTAGGGTTTCCACCTTAGTCACCCACGATTTGGGTTTACTATGCATCTCCATTAGGATTTCATTCAATTGTCCATAATTAGAGATTCACTATTCATCCCAATTAGGGTTTTACATCTCATTTCCCTAAATTGGAGTTTCACACATCACTACCCTGACTTAGGGTTACATCCTCACCCTGGATTAGGGTTACATTTAGAATTGCCCTCAATTAGGGTTAAAACCCAAAAGCCCTGTCAATTAGGGTTTATATTCATGATTAGGGTTTCATGATCTCTCTTCTTAAGGATCATACCCTTAATCACCACATGAATCATATTCATGTATGAATTCATGTCAACATCATCTCAAATTGATTAGGTCATATCAACCCTTCAATCAAGAGCATACCACTATGATTAACGTAGTGTATCAAGTCATTGGTCCAATAAGCAATTAGGGATTCATTCCTTAATTGGTTAACATTACTAACCATCATTGGATCAATAGTACATTCATCATCACATTGGACCTCCATTACATAAGGTATCCAAAGGAATTAGGGTTTACTATTCATCCTAATTAGTGATTTCACATGTAGGCAACCTCTTAATAGGGTTATACATGAAATCGGCCTCAATTAGGGTTTACATCATGTATTGGATCTATGCATTTGTTATGCATTAATGACTAGTACCATTAAAGGTATCTCCCACCTAATCACATTAGGTTTTCAAAAAGGTTTGATCCATTGGACCTTTAATGACATAAGGTATCCAATTGAATTAGGGTTTCCAATGTTGATTCCTTCAATCATTGGATTCATGGAACCAATAATCAATTGGACCTATACCCATACTTCAATTGAGTTTAAATAGGTCAACCTTAAACTTATTTGACCCTTAATTAACCCTCAATTGGTCATCAATTAGGGTTTGATTCAATTGAATTAGGGTTTGGAATCGATGATTCAACAACACTAATCAATGTAAGACTAGTTGCTTTGAAACCATTGAACCATCATCCAAGTTGGGTATGACCTGACCCCAAACGGTCTTGAGGTCGTTTGGATGACCTCCAAACGGTCTTGATACCGTTTGCCCATCATATCAATCAAATCCAAGCCATCCAATTAAGGTTTGGATCATTGGATTGATCACCAAATCAGCATTGCATTGTATAACAACTTGGTACCTTTAGACCTTCAAACACCTAACCATACTCAACCCTACACCTTCAAACGGTCTTGGGTGACCACCAAACGGTCTTGAGACCATTTGGATGAGCTCCAAACGGTCTTGAGACCGTTTGCCCATCATATCACTCCAATCCAAGCAATCTAATTAGGGTTTGGTTCATTGAAGTGCTCACCAAATCAGCAATCTATTGCAGATCAACTTGATATCTTTAGACCTTCAACCACTGAACTATACTCAACCCTAGACCTCCAAACGGTCTTGGGTGACCACCAAACGGTCTTGAGACCGTTTGGATGACCTCCAAACGGTCTTGAGACCGTTTGTCCATCCAACCTTTGGACTCTAGTGAAAATTCATCATGGATTGGTCTATCGAGTTGATCAACAAATCAGCATTTAGTTGCAGTATGATTTGGTACCTTTGGACCTCCAATTGGTCAACTATACTTGACCCCAGACCTCCAAACGGTCTTGGGGTGATCCCCAAACGGTCTTGAGACCGTTTGGGTGATCCCCAAACGGTCTTGAGACCGTTTGGGCTAATCAACCCAAAATATCAACTTAACTCATTGGAATTTCAGCACTGTTTTCAATTAGGGTTTGCCTAATTGATTAGCCTTCAACTCATGATTCTTTTGGAGTTAACCCCTCAAATTTGGAGGGTAATTAACCAACATCATTATGACCAAAAATCTCATACGGTCAACGCTGGGTCAACGCACTCAAACGGTCTTGAGACCGTTTTCCCAAAAAGTTCAATTAAATCAGATTGAAAATCAGCACTTAATCCAATTAGGTTTCCCTAATTTGATTAGGCTTTAACTCACGATTCCTTTGGAGTTAATCCCTCAAATTTGTAGGGTTATCAATAAACATAATTATGAACAGTAATCCCAAACGGTCAACGCTTGGTCAACCATCTCAAACGGTCTTGAGACCGTTTTCTCAACCAGGTCAAGTTAATCAGGTTGAAAATCAGCATTTAATTCAGTTCGATTTGCCTAATTGATTGGCCTTCAACTCTCGATTCCTTTGGAGTTAATCCCTCAAATTTGGAGGGTTATCAGCCTACATAATTAGGAACAAAATTCCCAAACGGTCAACGCTTGGTCAACCATATCAAACGGTCTTGAGACCGTTTTCTCAACCAGGTCAAGTTAATCAGGTTGAAAATCAGCATTTAATTCAGTTCGATTTGCCTAATTGATTGGCCTTCAACTCTCGATTCCTTTGGAGTTAATCCCTCAAATTTGGAGGGTTATCAGCCTACATAATTAGGAACAAAATTCCCAAACGGTCAACGCTTGGTCAACCATCTCAAACGGTCTTGAGACCGTTTTCTCCCAAACGGTCTCAAACCGTTTGCCCTTAAACGGTTTGCTGAAACCGCATAGCCAATCAAATTAAAACGATTTGGAGTAGCTATCAAAACGGTTTTGCTTGATAATTTTCTTTGGATAAGCATCTAGAATGATTTCATCATCCCCTTCCTTCGAACAACCAAGAACAGAAACCGTTCTTGATGGAAATTGCAGCAAGAAACAAGAGTGCATCAAATTGAAGAAATCAATCAACAAAGCATAGAGAATTGATGCAATAGCAATGTTTAAGGGTTTGAGTTATAAAACCCGCCTCCAATTGAGCTCCAAAGCTCCAAGCTCACGCCATTAATGGTGGATGAAGCTCTAGCAACTCCCCCTAGGCTCGTCCTCAAGCTTTTGATTGCAAAAGTTGGCTAGGGTTGTAGAGGAGATCGAAATAAGAAGGAATCCATAATTTATTTTTTATTTCCACCATGAAATCAAGGAGAACGAAGGTCAAGATCTTACCAACAGGTTGGGAGGCGTCCTCCTGCTCCTACCTAGCTCCTTGGTCGGTTTTGCAAGCAAGGGAAAGAAGAAAATCCGAAATAGCCTTTCATTTGGCTTGAAAAAGGCACTTTTATAAGGAAATTGATGAGAGAGAAAATGCATTATTAAAATGCATTAAATTCCAAAAATATGGCCGCCTCTTCCCCCTCAAATCCCTTAAGGACGAGGCACCTTCCTTTGCCTTTAATTATCCTTCATTATCCTTGATTTAAAGAAAATCAAATTAAGCACCTTAATGCTTATTATATTAATATCCATATGTGAGTGGGTTTTCTTTTTCTTATAATAAGGTGAGTGGAATCTCACCTACTTAGGATATTTTCGTTCCTTATCTTGGCAAAGGAACGTTCATCCTTATTCAAAATCAACCCAAAACATTTTGGTTGAAAGCCCTTCAATTATTTTTATTCATTTTTGCCCTGAATCAAATTAGGGTTTCAATTAGGCATTAATCTTGATTATTTTAATATCAAGATTCTCTCTCCTCCAACTTAATTCAAATGAGGCACCCATCTCATTTTATTTGCTCTACATGATTCCAAGAAACATTAGGGACCTTATTGAAGTGGTAATTTGCTTATTGAACCCTAGGTTTTGGGTAAATTGCACATTACACCAAAACTGGGTTTTAATGCACAACTTTGTGCAACAAGCTCTATCTTGGTGTCCAGGCTTGGGAAAACCATACCACTACATTATATTCATTCTTATGATGTCACAACATCATAGTAACATCTTATCATGTGAAATTTGCAAGTTAACCCCTCAACTTGGGTAATTTGCACTTTAGTCCAAAATAAGCAAACATTGCTTCAACATTATTCAAAAAGGACTGAAATTGAAATATAAGTTCCTCAAGAGCCTTAATTACCTTTCACAAGATAAGTACACGCATATAATCAACTTTATTAATCAAAACACCTAGGGTTAAAGCATAACCCAGGTCAGGGATGTTACAAATTATAAACCCCTAACAAGGATTTCGTCCCCGAAATCCCAAATAAAGGGAACAGATATTATTCATTCCTCATATCATCATGTCTTTTCATAACACCTCATTGTTATGAAGACATCATAGAAATTTTATTAGCACAAAGTTCCTTCCCAAAATATTCTCATCGAGCCAATTGAGAACTTATCTTTAAGACATATTTAGTTGTTATGTTTATGCAAAGCATAAACCCCTAACATATGATGTTCATATCATTTTATATAATCAGACTGATTTCGTAGTTGACCACTCCAGGTAGCCAATCTAAATCATCTGATAATTCTCAGATACTAGAATCTCTTACCTTGGTATCAGTCACATGTGTTGAATACACATCGTATTCTCATCTTTATTTTATCATATTTACAACTTTATAGAATAGGGATCACCTCCCTTGTTCTCTTTCTCATCATATGAGGGTCATACTTTTACTTCCTCATATACACATACTGATCTGAATTCCTATCAGATCCTTCTTTCTTGTTCTTAAGATATGATACATTTATCCATATCATATTTCCAATTTCATGATACTCTTTAGATTGTATCAGAATGATTGCTTGATCAGGGCAATCAAAAAGATATCAATCTATGAGTTTCCATACTCACTTTATCATCAATAGTTGTACACCTGATCAGAGTTTACAAGTACTGAGATCAAGTAGTATGCACTTACATGCTATCATATTTCTTGCTTTTTATATTATCATAACATAAGATTTAACATCCCTGGATTTTATCTAGGCATCTCTTCTATACCTCTTCCTCTTTCATAGAGGTAAGATCAATATAGAGCATTTAAAAGAATACTGAATAGAATTCAAATTCTAGTTCTCATCATTTCTTCCCTATATAACAACTAATAGGGAAAACAAAATCAAAAATCCTCCTTTTTATAACAAAAAGGGGTTTAGTGTCTTCAACATGTACACATTTATAACATACCTTGTCCTCACATCCTTAAAGGATTATACAGATGAACTAAACAACAACTACCTTTCTTATAAACGAAAACAAAAGGTAACTCAAAATAAAAAGTTATATCTTAATAAGTTTTTCTTATTACAGGTTATCTAGTGTCTTGTCTGTTGAGTCACCTCTCACTTTCTATTTGGACATTGCCACCTCAGATGTCCTCTCTGTCCACATCTATAGCAAGCTCGAAGCCTTTTAGGTGACTGCTGCTCAGGTGCACTATATTGTACTTGAGTCGGTACTACTAAAATCTTTGATTGTTTAGTACCACTAATTCCTTGTCCTTGTGACTGTTTAGAGTTTCTTTTAAGGTCTGTATCATGTTTCTTTATCATAGACCCTTCTATCCTTCGAATTGATTCCACAAATGTGGAAAATCTCTCTCTACTTTCTAGGGCAGATGCCAGAATGGACATCTCAGCATTTAGTCCTTTCTCAAAACGTCGAATCTTTTCTTCCTCAGTAGCAGCCATCTGAGGACAAAATCGCAAAAGTTCCATGAACTTAACCTCATATTCACTTATTGACATGGCTCCCTGTCGAATTTTCTCAAACTGTGAGATCTTTTCATCTAAATAAGTCCTTGGAAAATACTTATTGACGAATTCTCGACGGAATTCCTCCCATCCAACCTCTTCGTCATTCCTTTTTATCTCTTCTATAGTCCACCAATGTCCAGCACTACCTTTCAGAAGGTATATAGCATGATTAACTTTGTCAGTATCCGGGATACCAAGGATCTTAAAGGCTTTTTCTAACTCAGTGAGCCAGAGATCAGCATCTGCTGGATCAGATGTTCCAGCATATTCTATGGCTCCTACACGACGTAGTCGTTCAAAGGTCTTACCAGACCCATATCCCTCATTGGGAACTGGTGTCCTAGGTGTTGATACTGGAACCCGATCTGCTATATACCTCAGTGTAGTCATAAGTTGCCCAAAAAGATTATGAACATCTGGGTTTCCTCTCATGTTTTCATCAACATGAGGATTTTCAGGCACTGGTTCATCCCTTGCCTGATCCCTTGCACCTCCCACCGGTGCAGCAACATCGCGATCAGCAACGTAATCTTCATGTCCTTCAGACATCTTTAAGTTATATATCTTCTTCTGTATAGTAGAAGACACTGTAAGATATACTTAAGTACACTTAAAAAATAGACTCGATACCTTAGTCCTATGTCTCTGTAGACTCAGCGAACCTAGAGCTCTGATACCACAATTGTAACGACCGTCTCGCGAAAACAGGATTAACTAATGCGGAAGCGTTCATCAAGTAGCGGATTAGCGAAAATCACTAAAAATTAAAACTTTTTGCAAAGAGATCCACACATAGGAAATCCTTTACAACAAGAACCATTGTATAACATTTACATTCTGGTTCAAACATATATAACATGTACCATCTCTTTTTAGAGACTACAACATCAGCTGCCTTATGAACATTATATACAGACAACATATGAATCTCGAGGCATCAAGCCAAAACCTCAGTTTGATATATCAAAAACATTGACTGAAAACTCCGAGGACCTGAGAGTACAGAGACGACACATAGGACTACTATCTATATGACTTGACAGTCAGTGCCTCCACCTGAGATCTCACTGCTGTCCAAGTTGTTGCTTTCCTTTTCTTGCAAAAGAGTATCTGCCTCTTTGTCCGCGTCCACCTAAAAATGTTGGATCCCACGGGGGTGAGACAATTGTGAATTGCCCCAGCGAGAGATATAACTCTCCACCAGAAACATTATTATTGCATCTTAAGAAGATAAATATAGGCAGATGACAAGCAGTTTAAAGCATTCTCTTAATAAGGAATAGGAAGAACATGTATATCAATTATCCTCCATATTATACCATCATGTTAAACTTCTCTTGTGACACTCATTATCTTGATATGTCACCCATGAGACATTCTTGTTTCAACTTATTGGCCTTAGTCAGTCTGCTAAACAGATAAGGAATTACATCTACCGTGTACTCATATATCATTAATACAGGCATTGGGTTATTACCGATCATGTGTCATCATTACAGGCATTGAGCCTCTGCCAGGTATTGGACTCTTCCAAACCTGATTACACTGCCAGGCATTGGTCTTTAACCAACCCTAATTACAGGAATTACACCTCTGCCAGGTATTGGATTTCTCCAAACCTGATTACACAGCCAGGCATTGGTCCGTAACCAATCCTGATTACACAGCCAGGCATTGGACTTTAACCAACCCTGATTACACAGCCAGGCATTGGACTCTAACCAATCCTGATTACAGGCATTACACCTCTGCCAGGTATTGGATTTCTCCAAACCTGATTACACAGCCAGGCATTGGACTTTAACCAACCCTGATTACAGGCATTAAGCCTCTGCCAGGTATTGGACTTTAACCAAACCTGATTACACAGCCAGGCATTGGTCCGTAACCAATCCTGATTACACATTTCATGGAATTTAATTCCTTTAACTCATCATAGATCATCACATACTACTTTCTTAAGTTACTAGCTTATCTTGGATTAAGGTATTTCCCATCTTAATCCTTTCATCCACTAACCTATCACTCTTACCATAAAGTGCATAGGTTACACATAAGAATGGTCCAACTATCTTTAATGATATGGACTCATCTCAGATTAAGGCATTGCTTACAATAAGCTTGCCTATAATCAACCACATTAAATGTTTCACCTTTATAAGGCCATTCCTTCTATCTCATCATTAGGGTTTCCTTATACCCTTATTTAAAATTAGGATTATAATTCATTGTCATATTGCCCAAGATTAGGGCTTTATGTATTATGACTCCACATTAGAGTCTCACATACCTTCACCCTTCTTAGGGCCTCTCATCACAACATAGCATTAAAGCTTCATGTGATGTTAACTCTTAATTAGGGTTTCTCATGAAATCACCCTCAACTAGGGTTTCTCATGGAATCACCCTCAACTAGGGTTTCTCATGGAATCACCCTCAACTAGGGTTTCCACCTTAGTCACCCACGATTTGGGTTTACTATGCATCTCCATTAGGATTTCATTCAATTGTCCATAATTAGAGATTCACTATTCATCCCAATTAGGGTTTTACATCTCATTTCCCTAAATTGGAGTTTCACACATCACTACCCTGACTTAGGGTTACATCCTCACCCTGGATTAGGGTTACATTTAGAATTGCCCTCAATTAGGGTTAAAACCCAAAAGCCCTGTCAATTAGGGTTTATATTCATGATTAGGGTTTCATGATCTCTCTTCTTAAGGATCATACCCTTAATCACCACATGAATCATATTCATGTATGAATTCATGTCAACATCATCTCAAATTGATTAGGTCATATCAACCCTTCAATCAAGAGCATACCACTATGATTAACGTAGTGTATCAAGTCATTGGTCCAATAAGCAATTAGGGATTCATTCCTTAATTGGTTAACATTACTAACCATCATTGGATCAATAGTACATTCATCATCACATTGGACCTCCATTACATAAGGTATCCAAAGGAATTAGGGTTTACTATTCATCCTAATTAGTGATTTCACATGTAGGCAACCTCTTAATAGGGTTATACATGAAATCGGCCTCAATTAGGGTTTACATCATGTATTGGATCCATGCATTTGTTATGCATTAATGACTAGTACCATTAAAGGTATCTCCCACCTAATCACATTAGGTTTTCAAAAAGGTTTGATCCATTGGACCTTTAATGACATAAGGTATCCAATTGAATTAGGGTTTCCAATGTTGATTCCTTCAATCATTGGATTCATGGAACCAATAATCAATTGGACCTATACCCATACTTCAATTGAGTTTAAATAGGTCAACCTTAAACTTATTTGACCCTTAATTAACCCTCAATTGGTCATCAATTAGGGTTTGATTCAATTGAATTAGGGTTTGGAATCGATGATTCAACAACACTAATCAATGTAAGACTAGTTGCTTTGAAACCATTGAACCATCATCCAAGTTGGGTATGACCTGACCCCAAACGGTCTTGAGGTCGTTTGGATGACCTCCAAACGGTCTTGATACCGTTTGCCCATCATATCAATCAAATCCAAGCCATCCAATTAAGGTTTGGATCATTGGATTGATCACCAAATCAGCATTGCATTGTATAACAACTTGGTACCTTTAGACCTTCAAACACCTAACCATACTCAACCCTAGACCTTCAAACGGTCTTGGGTGACCACCAAACGGTCTTGAGACCATTTGGATGAGCTCCAAACGGTCTTGAGACCGTTTGCCCATCATATCACTCCAATCCAAGCAATCTAATTAGGGTTTGGTTCATTGAAGTGCTCACCAAATCAGCAATCTATTGCAGATCAACTTGATATCTTTAGACCTTCAACCACTGAACTATACTCAACCCTAGACCTCCAAACGGTCTTGGGTGACCACCAAACGGTCTTGAGACCGTTTGGATGACCTCCAAACGGTCTTGAGACCGTTTGTCCATCCAACCTTTGGACTCTAGTGAAAATTCATCATGGATTGGTCTATCGAGTTGATCAACAAATCAGCATTTAGTTGCAGTATGATTTGGTACCTTTGGACCTCCAATTGGTCAACTATACTTGACCCCAGACCTCCAAACGGTCTTGGGGTGATCCCCAAACGGTCTTGAGACCGTTTGGGTGATCCCCAAACGGTCTTGAGACCGTTTGGGCTAATCAACCCAAAATATCAACTTAACTCATTGGAATTTCAGCACTGTTTTCAATTAGGGTTTGCCTAATTGATTAGCCTTCAACTCATGATTCTTTTGGAGTTAACCCCTCAAATTTGGAGGGTAATTAACCAACATCATTATGACCAAAAATCTCATACGGTCAACGCTTGGTCAACGCACTCAAACGGTCTTGAGACCGTTTTCCCAAAAAGTTCAATTAAATCAGATTGAAAATCAGCACTTAATCCAATTAGGTTTCCCTAATTTGATTAGGCTTTAACTCACGATTCCTTTGGAGTTAATCCCTCAAATTTGTAGGGTTATCAATAAACATAATTATGAACAGTAATCCCAAACGGTCAACGCTTGGTCAACCATCTCAAACGGTCTTGAGACCGTTTTCTCAACCAGGTCAAGTTAATCAGGTTGAAAATCAGCATTTAATTCAGTTCGATTTGCCTAATTGATTGGCCTTCAACTCTCGATTCCTTTGGAGTTAATCCCTCAAATTTGGAGGGTTATCAGCCTACATAATTAGGAACAAAATTCCCAAACTGTCAACGCTTGGTCAACCATATCAAACGGTCTTGAGACCGTTTTCTCAACCAGGTCAAGTTAATCAGGTTGAAAATCAGCATTTAATTCAGTTCGATTTGCCTAATTGATTGGCCTTCAACTCTCGATTCCTTTGGAGTTAATCCCTCAAATTTGGAGGTTATCAGCATACATAATTAGGAACAAAATTCCCAAACGGTCAACGCTTGGTCAACCATCTCAAACGGTCTTGAGACCGTTTGCTCCCAAACGGTCTCAAACCGTTTGCCCTTAAACGGTTTGCTGAAACCGCATAGCCAATCAAATTAAAACGATTTGGAGTAGCTATCAAAACGGTTTTGCTTGATAATTTTCTTTGGATAAGCATCTAGGATGATTTCATCATCCCCTTCCTTCGAACAACCAAGAACAGAAACCGTTCTTGATGGAAATTGCAGCAAGAAACAAGAGTGCATCAAATTGAAGAAATCAATCAACAAAGCATAGAGAATTGATGCAATAGCAATGTTTAAGGGTTTGAGTTATAAAACCCGCCTCCAATTGAGCTCCAAAGCTCCAAGATCACGCCATTAATGGTGGATGAAGCTCTAGCAACTCCCCCTAGGCTCGTCCTCAAGCTTTTGATTGCAAAAGTTGGCTAGGGTTGTAGAGGAGATCGAAATAAGAAGGAATCCATAATTTATTTTTGATTTCCACCATGAAATCAAGGAGAACGAAGGTCAAGATCTTACCAACAGGTTGGGAGGCGTCCTCCTGCTCCTCCCTAGCTCCTTGGTCGGTTTTGCAAGCAAGGGAAAGAAGAAAATCCGAAATAGCCTTTCATTTGGCTTGAAAAAGGCACTTTTATAAGGAAATTGATGAGAGAGAAAATGCATTATTAAAATGCATTAAATTCCAAAAATATGGCCGCCTCTTCCCCCTCAAATCCCTTAAGGACGAGGCACCTTCCTTTGCCTTTAATTCTCCTTCATTATCCTTGATTTAAAGAAAATCAAATTAAGCACCTTAATGCTTATTATATTAATATCCATATGTGAGTGGGTTTTCTTTTTCTTATAATAAGGTGAGTGGAATCTCACCTACTTAGGATATTTTCGTTCCTTATCTTGGCAAAGGAACGTTCATCCTTATTCAAAATCAACCCAAAACATTTTGGTTGAAAGCCCTTCAATTATTTTTATTCATTTTTGCCCTGAATCAAATTAGGGTTTCAATTAGGCATTAATCTTGATTATTTTAATATCAAGATTCTCTCTCCTCCAACTTAATTCAAATGAGGCACCCATCTCATTTTATTTGCTCTACATGATTCCAAGAAACATTAGGGACCTTATTGAAGTGGTAATTTGCTTATTGAACCCTAGGTTTTGGGTAAATTGCACATTACACCAAAACTGGGTTTTAATGCACAACTTTGTGCAACAAGCTCTATCTTGGTGTCCAGGCTTGGGAAAACCATACCACTACATTATATTCATTCTTATGATGTCACAACATCATAGTAACATCTTATCATGTGAAATTTGCAAGTTAACCCCTCAACTTGGGTAATTTGCACTTTAGTCCAAAATAAGCAAACATTGCTTCAACATTATTCAAAAAGGACTAAAATTGAAATATAAGTTCCTCAAGAGCCTTAATTACCTTTCACAAGATAAGTACACGCATATAATCAACTTTATTAATCAAAACACCTAGGGTTAAAGCATAACCCAGGTCAGGGATGTTACATCTAGTGTCTCTTCTAAGATAGCTTACCAGGGTATTCTGGCACTTCTCTATTAGAGTCACAGTGGCATTCTGTACTCTCTTCGCCATCGAAAGATCTCTTGTTTATCTCTCATCGATGCGGTATTTAAAGATTCCCTCGGGAGATTTGTGGTACATCAACCCGGCATAAACATATAGTGAAGGATTGATAGATTAAGGTACATCTACATCAATTCCTACACTAGGACGTAAGGATATTCACGTCCATATTCCCCCACATACTCAAAAGTATGTGATCCAGGAGTTCCCTTAGGAAAACCTGTTTCACCATCATCTAGCTTCTGACAATGATGGATCTATGATCAGGGCTCTACATGATATGATTATACTTGATTATTTAGGTACACTTCAGCATTCTTTTAACATCAAGCATGTTCTCAAACATTAATCATTAGAACAACAGCTATGAAAGTAGAATACTAAATGTATCAAGTTTAACTCACATCAGTTATCAAATGGATATCAATTCCTAATCATCTCATCATAAGTCATCTAATCAGCATGACCTTGATGTTACTCATGGCTCTTATAGCCTATCAATCTCATATGATGCCACTTAAACTAGGCAACATAGTATGTCACTATTCATACAGCTAATAACATGCTTTCAATGAATATGATATCATGACCTTTACCTGGCTATCATCACTTCTTGGTAACCACCTACATGATTAGTATAATTGAGGATATGCATATATAACAATATCATCACAATACCAAAACTTTTCAATTTCTTTATAGGACACCACGGACGTGCTTCCTTGCACGGTCGTGCAAGGGGAAGCTACCATGGTCGTGTTCCTTAGCACGGGCGTGCTAAGATCAACAACATACCTTGATTTGTTTCTAGGATTAGGGTTTATTTACCTCATTAGGGATATTAAACACCTTTAGCTTACAAGGCATAAAGGTTCCTCATGTTATGATTCATTCATAGGGTTTCATGCTTAAAGGCATAACCCATAATTACTCTATTTATTACATCACCCTAAATTAGGGTTTACTATTCACATTACATGTTATTACCTAGAATTAGGGCTTACTATTCACTTCATAGTGAATTGAGCCCATAGCATCATCATGTATGAAAACTATTATCATTGATGTCCTCAAATTAGGTTAAGATTCATCAATTATCATAATTAGGGTTTCCATGATCTCACCTTGATGGATCATACCCTAATCATGTACATTCTTACATATTGAAGGTATGTTACTTGATTCTAATTCATATTAGGAGCCTTCTCTCTCCTCTTACTACTAGTTGATGTTTACATCACTCTAGATTAGGTTAGGTCAAGTCAACTTTGATTAACATAGATCAAGTCATCTCCATTATGGTCATTAGGGTTTGCTTGATCAAGGGGTGTTGTCTACTTGAACCTTTCAAGGTTACATTGGTAATGTTCACCATTAACCATAACATGGGTCAAGCTACTAAATACTTATCCCCTTAATATCTTTAGGTATCATTAGGGTTTGATTTAATCAACCATTGGACCATCTAAGCCTTCAAGGCATTAAGCATTCTTAACCCTAAAAGTCCTCAAACGGTTTCACACTTCAACATCCAAACGGTTTTGAAACCGTTTGGAAGGGTTGACCGTTTGGTACCTTTGACCTTCAAGACTGCATGGACAAGATCTCACTCAAGACTGTTTGCCCTTAAACGGTCTTGAAACCGTTTAACCATGTTGACCGTTTGGACATGGTTGACTTTGAAACCGTTTGAACAAATCACCTTTGAAACTGCATGGATCCAAACAGTTTTGAAACCGTTTGGGCCCAAACGGTCTTGAGATCATTTGCCTCTTGAGACCATTTTCCCCTAAATGGTCTTGAGACCGTTTGGTCCCAAACGGTCTTGAGACCGTTTGACCCAAAGACCTCAAAACTGCATGGACCTAAAAAGTGCATCAACACTTACAATCGATTAGGGTTTTCAATGTTGAACCCCTCAATTGATCTCATACATGTTAACCACTTATCAATTGAGCCCATTAGGTTTATCCTTAACCAATTTGACACTCAATTGACCCTCAATTGATAGCCAATTAGGGTTGGAACCAATTCAATTAGGGTTTATAATCGATCAACCCTCAACATCCATCAACAGGAGTCTAATTAAAGTTGAACCCATCAACTATCACCCAATTGGGCCATGACCTGACCCCAAACGGTCTTGGGATCGTTTGGAAATCCTCCAAACGGTCTTGAGACCATTTTCCCAAAGTCTCATAAAAAAACTAAGTCAATTTGTTAAGGGTTGAACCCTAATTAAGTCACAAATCAGCACTTTTCATTATTTCAACAACCTATTGTGTTTGGACCTTCAATTGATCAAATTACCTTAACTTTAGACCTCCAAACGGTCTTGGGTGATCACCAAACGGTCTTGAGACCGTTTGTGTGATCCCCAAATGGTTTTGAAACCGTTTGGGCCACTCAAACCAAACTTCAACTCAATTGGTCCATGAAATCAACAAATGAACCTGATTAGGGTTTAGGTGATTAGAGTGCCTTCAACTTGGGATTTACGTGCAATTAGATTATGGTTATTTGTAGATGATTAATTCATAATATGAACAGCATGCTGCTAAACGGTCAATGCATGGTCAAACCTCCCAAACGGTCTTGAAGATCATTTGATTCTAAACGGTCTTGCAAACCGCATGAATCCAAACGGTTTTGAAATCGTTTGGTTTCAAACGGTTTTGCAAACCATTTAGACCAAAGGTGCAAGATCATTTGGTAAAGTAAGATAAGGATTAACATTGGTATTAACGCCCATCATCTTCTACCTCAAGATTAAGGCCTGTTCTTCACGGTTTTGCTTGCAAGAATGCAAGGGAAGGTAGGGGAAAGGAAGAACTAGCAACTAACACATAAAAAAGAGATGTATAACAAAGCAAAAGGGTTTAGAGTTATAAAACCCGCCTTAAGGTCGTCCCCAGAGCTCCAAGCTTCCAAGCTTCCAAGATTTTAATGGCGTCTTGAGCTCCACAGGTTGGCCAAGGTCGTTTCTCCAAGGATTGGTTGGGAAAAGTCGGCTAGAAAGAGGAACCAAGTAAGAAAGATCATAAAACCAACCTTGCACCATGAATTCCTCCATGAATCCGAGCAAGAAGATGACCCAAGCTTACCTAGAACTCCTTAGACGTTCTCCTCTGCTCCAGAGCTCTTCCTTAGTCAGTTTAAGCAAGGGGATAAGTGAAGAAGTGAAGGAAACAGTTCCTTGATTTGCAAAGAAAGGTGTATATGTACTTTGGGCAAAACTTCATCATAAGGACAACTAGTTTCTCCATTTCTCATCTAGGTCCTTCTCTCCTTCTAAGCACGTTTCTCCTTCTCCAAACTTAAACAAAACTCCTTCTAAAACCAAGAGCTAAAGGCAAAGAAGGTCAACTTATTACTAAGGTGCACATATAAAAGGTTTATTATACTTACAACTTGATTATTTAATTACAAGGTTTATCCATCTTTATTTAGTTATTCAAATGAAGCGCCCTCTTCATTATTATTACTCTAATTAATGTCAAGAGTCATAAAAGATATTCTAGAAGGTGTATTTTACAAGTTGCACCCCATATTTTGGGTAAATTGCACTTTACACCAAAATTAGGGTTTTAAGTACAAGGATTGCTCCACAAGCTGCATCCTGGTGCCCAAGCTTGGAGAATCCATCATACTTCATCATATTTAATCTTATGATGTCTCAACATCAAAGGAACATCTTAACATGTGTAAATTGCAAGTTAACCCTTCTAGTTGGGTAATTTGCATGTGGGTCCCTGTATTACAAAACAATACTACAACATTGTTTAAAAAGGGCAGACATGGAAATATATGTTCCTTAGAATCTTTAATTACATGCCACAAGATAATCACAAGTATCTAATTACATAATTAAGCAAAACACCTAGGGTTAACTCATAACCCAGGTCAGGGATGTTACATTAATATGTTCAATAGATCTTAATAATTAAAGTTTGGTATTTTTGGATAAAAATGACACCTTCAATCTAGTTTGAGATTAATAACCCATTAATTGATGAATTAGGGTTTCTTCGAGATTAAAAGTACAAATATGAAAAGTGATAATTAGGATTTAGAAATCCAAAACCCTAATGAAACCCTAACTTGGACTCCAAGTTAGTCATAATGTGAGTTTGTGAACAAAATAGTATCACATGGGTGTTATGGAATAGTTTTAGGATAATAGCTAGTTGATTGCATTAATGAACTTTTCTTGGACATCGTGTTACATTTGAGAGAGAGGTATGAGGTTACATGCCTAAGACTATTCACTTTAGTTTGTCGACATTTTTTGAAGTTTTTGAGATTGATTGCGAAATAAAATAAGTTTCTTTTTTATTTATTTCTTGAAATCTAAAAGTAAGAATGGCTATCACATTATATGGAAATGACTAGCTCAAATCCTAAGCCACCTCTGGATGTATGAAATACAAGAGAAATAACAATTAAGCCCAAGGAGCAGAGGATCATCAAAGGCCATCCATCTGAATAGGGGAAAACTCATATGACACCAAGCACCCTTGGGGAGAAGGTGGCATAAGTCCAATGTAGGAACAATAACCTAGAGGGGTTTCGCAGAGGATTGGATAGATTAGGATTGAGTAGTCATGATTAAAATTTGAATTTTTCTAAACAATTATTGTTTGATTATGTTGTTACTACCATATGTAAAATTTTGTTTCCCTCACATACTAGTAGAACTTGTTATACTAAATGAGTTTTGCTTTCTCAACATTTAGGATAATCTACAATCATTTCTACAATTACAATGGAAGATGTTCATCCCGAGAAGAATGCATAAAGGAAACAAAGTATGTAATTCAGGAGGATTTAGTTATTTAGTTTTCTTTCATGTTGCAAACTCTATAAAATGTTATTATGTAATATCTTAATGGAATGCTTATCTTGTAAAACTTTTTACCAATTTAGTGGAATATATTAATTATTTCTAGTTAATTTATAAACCATTGGTGTTGTATTTACGGTAATGGCCCTTGCACTCTCAGTCCACCTTAATAGGGGATAACAGGGCGAGGGGGTCGTTATAACTTCTCTCCACAAAGATATTACCTCCAAATCTTCAAGGCATGGACCACATCTGCAAGCTCCAAATCATGCGTCGGGTACTTCTTATCGTGTTTTTTAGCTGTCGCAAAGTAAAAGAAATGACATTCTTGTCCTACATCAGCACACATCCCAATTCATTCTCCACCGCATCACAGAAGACGATATAGCCTTTCCCTTTCTCTAGCAGAACTAACACCGGTGCACTGGTCAACTTCTCCTTTAAAAGTTGGAAAGAACACTTACACATTTCATCCCAGACAAAAGGAACTTCTTTCCTTGTCAATTTAGTTAGGGGTAATGAAACAACACTAAAGTTCTTAAAAAATCTCATGTAGTAGTTTGCCAAACCTAGGAAACAACAAACCTCCATCAGTGTCTTAGGTTGTTTCCACTCTAGTACATACTCCACTTAATTTAGATCCACACAAACACCTCTAGCAGATATCACATGGCCAAGTAAAGACACCTCCTTCAGCTAGAATTCACACTTGCTGAACTTGGCATAGAACTTTTGTTGTTTCAATGAGGTTAGAGCTAGGCATAGATGTTGATCATGTTGTTGGTTGTCTCTAGAGTATATCAAGATGTCGTCAATGAAAACAACCCCGAATTGATCTAGATTCATCATAAACACCATGTTCATTAGGTCCATGAATGCTAGAGGAGCATGGGTTAGCCCAAAAGGCATAACCACAAAATCATACTGACCATACCTAGTCCTAAAATATGACTTTGGTATGTCATTCACCTAGATCCTCAACTGATGGTATCCAAACCTGAGATCTATCTTGGAAAACATAGAAGCACCTCTTAGCTAATCAAACAGGTCATCTATCCTATGCAACAGGTACTAATTCTTGATTGTGACCTTCTTTAACTGCTGGTAATCTATGCATAACCTCAAAGATCCGTCCTTCTTTGTCATAAACAACATGGGAGTACCCCAAAGGGAAGTTCTTAGCCTAATCAAGCCCTTCTCTAATAGCTCTCACAACTACTTCTTCAACTCATGCATCTCATCTGGTGCCATCGTGTATGGTGAGTACGCTACATGCTACGTTCTAGGAATAAGATTGATCTCAAATTCAATTTTCACATGTGGGGGAACACCGGGGAAATCCTCAAGAGAAAAATCCTCAAATCTCACACAACATGCACCTCTTGGATACCAGGACTCCTCACTTTGGTATCAACAATATGTGCCAAGAAAGCCTCACACCCTTGCCTCATCAGCCTCTCTGCTATCATAGATGACACCAAGCACGTCAGAAGAATCTTCCTATCTCATTGGAAGACCCATGAAACATACTCATCATGGAATGCTTTTACAATGGAACTACACTCCAATACCATCTAATACTTCTCCAAGGTATCCATCCCGAGGATCACATTGAATCCATGCATGTCAAGTGGCATAAGGTCCACTTGAACGTTGCGTCATCATAAAGAAAGAACACAAGAGGGAGACACCTCCCACAACTTGGTGGAACCAACAAGAGGGGTTTCTAATTGAAGAATATCAGATCTACTAATGATAGGTAGATATCAACTATTTATTATTTTTTGGTGATAATAGAGTGTGTCGTACCCTAGAAAACCAAACTAGATATAAAAGAAGATGTAGAAAAATTAGAATGAAAAAGTTCCATATGACCTATCACGACTCATGGATTGAACACTCCATCTGGCTAACTCATAGAGTAGAATTGAGACTTCGCATTTTGTCATCCACATACCCTTTTGTAGCCTCTCTACATGAACCTTCTTGTGATGCCTAACTATATCTACCTCTGCCACTCTTGAATTGTTGCCACTGGGAACCATGTTGGTTCTGCCTCAGTTGCTACATAACCTCTTCATCTTTCATAAAACAAGACCGCCTGATTTGTCCTACTTGGCCACACTTTTGACACGTCCTTGAGTCATAATGCATCCCAGATGACCCTATCATAGATATTGACACTGTGTTGTGAACTGCAGTTGGCAGGAAACTATGACCTATGCCCTTACTTGGGGACCACTATGATAACCCCATTGATCGTTGTTGTGAGTGTTGTGAAGAAAACCTCAACTTCTTAAAGCCACAAGAAGACTGTCCCCGAAACTTAGTCGGTCTCTTCTTAACATTGCCTTCATGCTTCTCAATCACTGACCACTCTTTCTGCCTCACATACTCCACGAAGGTAGCAAACCTCTCCCTATTCTCTAGAGAAGATACTATCATTGTTAATTCCATGCTCAAGCCCTTCTCAAGATGTCAGATCCTCTCCTTATCCATCACCATCATGTTAGGACAGGACGTCAACAACTCCATGAACTTCACCTCATACTCGTTGATCGACATTGATCCCTATCGAATCCTCTCAAATTGGGAGATCTTTTCATCAAGATACATCTACAGGAAGTATCACCTCACAAACTACCACCAAAACTCCTCTGAACTGATTGCATCTCTGAGTCTCTTCTCCTCCTCAATGGCCCACTAATGGCCAACATTGCCATTTAGCAGGTACACTATTATGTGCTTCACCTTGTCCTCTTCCATGATATTGAGGATCTTGAATGCCTTCTCCAGCTCTGACAGCCACATGTCCGCATCTTAGATAACCGCATACTCAATCTCCCTACACTCCAATACATCTCAAAAGTCTTCCCAAAACCTCGAGATTCTGTATGAGGGACATATGCCCTTGCTTTTGGTACGAGTGATCTATACTCCATATGAAAAATTGTGGCCATTAACTGTCCCAACATGGACTGAAAAGTGGCATTGGCCATGGTTGATGGGTGAAACTGAGGTGCTATGGGCTTCTCTGGCCCCGTCTCTAGCACTCTATCATCCTGTGCCTACCTCCTCATGCCACCTCCTATCATGACAAAGCTACTCTCCGCATATTCTTCATGATCTATAGACATATCTGCATAAGCATAAGCATAAGCTATGATCAGATATGTTGGAGGATGCAAGAATAGACACAACCCTAGTCCTATGTCCCTATAGAATCAGTGAACCTAGAGCTTTGATACCAACCAAACAATGACATCAAATTCCACATTAATAAGATTACTCAAAACAAAATTTGTGATCAACAATTAAACCAACATATTATCGAAAAAGTAGGTAAATTAAAATTGATTCCAACATCACTTTATGTGCGGAAACATATTACAACAAGGTCCATAAACATGTATCATACTACATGCCATATCAGGTATTCACATCTGCTTGGTGCTTATTTGTCACAAACTTGTATATAAAATAACTTGTTTCACATGTACATGCACACATATACAAACCAAGGCATACAGCCAAAACCTCATATCGAGTTACATCATTTATAAACACATCCCTTATAGAACTCGAGAGTGTAGGTATGACACAAGGACTCTACTACAATGAGAAACATCATCCAACCTTTTGTGTTTACGGATCTCTGAGTTGCTCTTCCTCAAAAACATGATCACGCACACACCACTGATGACCACGAGGTGAAACCAACATCCCAATGAGAGATGTAACTCTCAGCCAACAATTATCAGTACATCTTCTATCATTAAATAGGATGAGAAAATTCAACTAAATGAATAATTAAACTGATTACACATATTAAGAAGCTTGAGTAGCTTCATCAGATAAGCATAGCATTATATATGATCAAAAGGAATATGAAGAACATGTATAATAGTTAACTTCTCTTATTGCATAAGACAACAACTGAGCCATATAAGAAACAAGGCAAATGTAAACATCCAATGTGAATCATTTTTAACCCTAAATGGATATATTGCATGGTTGTGTTACGTCTTTTAAGCACTGAGGAGTTGATATATACCACTCAACCTCTAATTGACCACTGCTAAGTCAAAATTAGATCCATACAAGATCTAGGAGAGCCGAACTTCTATGATCTCCTTCTCCCTCAATCAATACAAGTCTGCCACAATGACCTATAAAGTCCAACTGCAAAACAGCCTAGTCCACCTTGGTATATAGGTAACAACACTAGTGAACATGGTATACAAACCTAAACATCTTAGATACAATCATAGATGTCCTCTATCATATCATATACACTAAAATACAATCACAACCATTATCCTACTGAGGCATGACCATAGCCATCCTAAAAAACATGAGATGATGATGTCAAGGACATACACATAGTCACTATCACCTCGCATACTCAACAATATGTTCTATGAGTTTCCTTTAGGAATACTCATTTCACCATCTAGAAAGTTATGACATTGTAATGGATCTATGGTATATAGTGCTACATAATTAGGGTTTCACTTAATTAGTTAAATCCAATTGGGTATCTTGTAATTGCATCAATCAAGTTACATATAATCCCTAGAAAGGTTCTACAAAAGATAGGGTAGATTGGAACTTCAGAAGACACAAAACATATGAATCATAAACTTGTCACATCACCACATGGTACTATTTCTCTTTCATTATTGAGTCTATACTCATTATTGCATCATCATGGAATACCAATTCATTATTCACATCATCATAGGATATCACATCAGTTGGGGTAACCAACCATGTACAAGGTCGCAAGACCATTCACCTTGTTCCCTACAAAAACATTATCACCTTTCCATGCCTCATCAAGGCTCATCATCATCATCATCACACATGTATCACATAAGTTCGACATAGCCATGCATTTAAGAACCATAATGCTCATGTGATACTAGATTAGGGTTACACCAATTTAGGATAGAAAAAGTACTCTATCAACATGCTAATTATACATGAGGGCCAAGCGTTATCACCATGTACTTATATTAGGGGTAGGGTTTAACAAGGTACATCAAATTAGGATTTCAAATCAACAATGGATGTAAACCCTACTTATTATTATCTCTCACATTCTTGGAAAGAAGTAAGTCAATCACCATCATCACAACATGTTTACTAATTATGTTTCTCTCTTTCTCTCTCTCTATTTCTCTCTCGATCTCGATCTCTTTTTATATATGTATACCTACATATATATATGTATATATAAATGCATGCATACATACATATACATATACATGCCGACAAGGAGTGGCTCAGGTGATCAAATACGGTGTCCCCTAACAAAGGGACCCAAGTTCAAATCCCTATTGCTCTCTTGATTTACCACCCTCCCGGATGTTCGCCCTCCACCACGGGCGTGGGAGAGGAGGGGAGAAATCTTTCTCTTAATCCCATACATATAAATATACATATACATACACACACGCACATATATATAGAGATACATATATGGATGTGTTGGTGCGTGTGAGTGCATGTATGGAGTCTATTAATATTTGGAAGGTTCCTTTGAATTTGTAATAGTTAATAGGTAGGTGGATAAATTATTGTAAAGTATTGTTCAAATCATGATCACCCAACTAGTCAGTAGGATATGGTTCTTTCAAAGAAGCTACTTTCTTATAGACCAAACTAGCAATGTAGGTATGTTACAGTTATCCATTGATCATGTTCGAATCATTAAACACAATAGGATGAAACAATCAATAATATTTAAGTTGGATACAATCTGGCCATTAGGATTTTCTTACAATCATCCAAAATTTCCATATATCAATTTCATCCATATATTTTTCTAGGTCATTAGGTGGACATAGTTAATGACACAAAATTACTACATTGACATGGTGTCTTATTTCAGTAATAATAGGTGAAACATAAATTTACATTTTATTGACAATAATAATAGTCATTCAGTATATACATTTAAATATCTTGATATCTTCAAGTTATTTCAATCAATTTCATCATCATTAATTAACTGATTGAGTAACATATGTATATTGATCCTCCAACCTTCATGAGCAAACCTATTTGATATGTATCCATTAAACAATAAACTGGCATAAGTTTTTTCAAATTAGTATTGATAATTAAGTACTTTGATTTTGAAGTGAGTTATAATTATGATATGATAATTTCTAATAGAGGAAATATCACATAAGTTATTTGATAATCATCATAATTTAGTTCCAACCTCATGAATTTTGAAAATTATATATATACATATATATAGGCTAAAAGAATTGTGTACCTAAGTACATGTAGCTTATATGCACCCATCTTCATTTGTGATGATTACAAAAGTATAAAAAACAATCTAACCTTACGGATGTGTTGCATACCCTATAGATAACATGTGTATCAAAAATCACTTCACATCGGCATCAAATGAAAGAATATACATATTATACAATCAATGTAAGTTGCAAAAATTGCAGAAACCATTGAATGATATATTATTATATCTCATGATATACATGAGGTAGGGTTGTGATCTTTTAAATACATCTAATCTATTGAATTATGATTCAATCCATAAGGTTAGATTAAATAAATGTAATCCTTGGCTGGTACATATAAGTTGGATGTGTTGGTCGGTACACACCCCCTAACCTATATATATATATATATATATATATATATATATATATATATATATATATATATATATATATATATATATTCGTTACATGCAACTTATGTGTACAGGTCATGAAAATGACATATGTGTTTATTCAATCCAACCTAATGGAGACTCCTTATTTAGCAACATATCATTGATTAGAAAATATATATTTTCTTTTATTTTATGATCTAGGAATGTCAGTTTATAGTGATTTTTGATTCACATATTATCTAAGGGGTATGCATCACATCCATAAGATTGATTTTTTTTTGTGTACTTTTGTAATCATAATAAATGAAGATGTGTACATGTAAGCTATGTGTACTCAAGTACACAATTCTTTAGCATATATATGTATATGTATATATATATATATATACATATATATATATGTGTGTGTGTGTGTGTATATGTGTGTGTGTCATATATTCCCTATCTGAGTTGGGTAATTATGGTTAGTTACCCATGGATCCACTTTTGTAACACCAAGGCACAAAATTATATAGAGGTCACCAAATTTGTAGTACAGAGACTCGTTTTGTAAAAAAAGTTGAATTGTGCTTTGTGAAAATAGTAAAATGATATATTTGGAAAAAAAGAACTTTGTCGTGAATTGTAACCAAGAGTGAAAAATTATGGGAACATTATATCTAAAATGCTCAGATTTTAACAAATTTAGCTGGATAACTAATTTAAGTTACATAGATGGTAATGAATATCACACCATGTGTAACATACCGAATCTTGGACATTTTGTCTTTTGGTCCTCTTTCCCATATTTTCCTTTCCTTTTGATCATTTTTGGCCTTGATATTAAATTTGTGGAATTATAAGTGGTTTGGGGTGATTTGGATCACCATTTATGCCAACATTTGGGTTTATGCACAAATGCCTCAATAAATATTTTTAATAAGGGTATAATATGCAAATTTACCACATATATGAAATAATGATAAAATAATTCATTCTAGATCATTCCTTAGCCTTATGGAGAAAGGAAGAGAAAAATAAATGAATAATAATGCTTTAAACATGTCCCAAATGAGAAATGGTGGTAATATTGGATAATGGGCTAAAATTCATAAAAGGAAGACTAATTGGTTAAAGATAAATTCAGATTCGTTTTCTTTGAGTTAAAGTTTGCTTGAATGACAAGTTTCATAATTTTGTAAAATTAATAATTATCTTTGCATTAATCGGAATTGGAAAATATGAGTTTTTCTCCAAATCATTAAGCAAATTATTAAACAATTTCAAAAGTGGAAATAAACATCAAATTCTTAATATACACATCAAAATGAGTCTATGTGTGAATTTGCATCTAATTTGGTCAATATTAAATATTTTATTTTATTTGGGAGAGAGAAAATGATTTAAAGACCAAAAATATTAAATATATGTTAAAAAAATAAATAATATCAAAATCGTGTTCCCTAAAATAATAATATATGTTAAATATATGTATATGATTTTAAGCCCTAAAATCACATCAGTGACTCCCATATCTTTCTTCTCAAACTTGCTACACAAGAATGACTTTGTCTCATTTACTACTTTCATATCAGAACCAAAAAGTATCATCGACGTATAAGCATAACAAAATGAATCCATTATTAACAATCTTACAGTAGAGACACTTACCAAATTCATTAGAAATAAAGCCAAACGATGATATCACAGAATCAAACTTCTCATGCCATTCTTAGGGGCTTGTTTCAAGCCATATAATGACTTAACAAGTTTACACACTTTGGACTCATTCCCACGACCCACAAATCCCTCAGGTTGTTCCATATATCTCTTCTTGAAGATCACCATGTAAGAACACGGTCTTCACATCCATCTGATGGATATAGAGATTATAAATGGAAGCCAATGCTATAAGCACTCGGATTGTGGTCATACGGGAAACAGGTGAATAGGTATCAAAATAATCTATTCCTTCCCTTTGTGTGTAACCCTTAGAAACTAACCTAGCCTTATACGTATTGATTGTCTCATTTGCATTAAGTTTCTTTTTAAAAATCCATTTGCAACCAACTGCAGAACAACCAGGAGGCAAATCCACCAATTCCCAAGTTCCATTCGAGAGAATTAATTGGATTTCATCATTAACGGCTTCTTTCCAAAACTTATCTTCTGGAGATTCCATAGCTTGTTTGAAAGTAACAGGATCATCCTCAACATTGTAAGTGAGAAACTCACTTCCAAAGTCCTTGGATGTCCTAGGCCATTTATTTCTCCTTGGTTCAACTATTTTTTTAGAATCATCCGATTCAGAAATAGCTTGTTCTGAGTCACCCCCACATTTGTCATCCTTTCCACGTGCTCGGGAATGGAACCTGTGGTAAATGAATCTTCTTGAGATACTTCATTGGGCACACTAGTTTTCATAGGAAACACATCCTCAAAGAATGTTGCATCACGTAATTCCACAATTGTATTGACCTCAATGTCAGAGATATCTGATTTTACAATTAGGAATCTGTAAGCATAGCTTGTCTCTACATAACCCAAAAATATGGTATCAACCGTTTTCGGTTCCAATTTCTTCCTTTTGTGTTCAGGGACAAGTACCTTTGCAAGGCACCCCCACACTCAAAGATATTTAAAACTCGGCTTCCTTCCTCTCTATAACTCAAACAAACTACTCTCTGAATGTTTATGGGGAACTCTATTCAAAATATGGCAAGCCGTATTCAAAGCTTTTCCCTGCATAAAGTTGGGTAATCCAGATGTTTGGAGTAAGGTATTTACCATATCTATTAAGGTTCGGTTTTTACGTTCAGCTATCTCATTTGATTGTGGTGAATAAGGAGCAGTGACCTCATGAACTATACCATGTAATTGGCAAAATTCCAAAAATAAGTTTGAAGTATACTCTCTTCCCCTATCAGACCTTAATCGCTTAAGTATTTTACAGGTTTGAGTTTCGGCTTCTTTCTTATAAATTTAAAATTTATCCAATGCCTCATCTTTACTTCTAAGTAAAAAGACATAACAATATCTACTCGTATCGTCAATAAAAGTTATAAAATAACGCTTTTGATCCCTCCTAGCAACACCGTTAAATTCACATATATCTGTATGAACTAAATCCAAAATTTCCGAATTCCTATTCACAGAATGAAAAGGCTTCCTAGGCAATTTAGCTTATACACAGATTTCACATTTATTGTTGCTAATTTCAGATTTAGGGATCAAATTTAGATTCATCATACGCTTCATTGAGGAAACATTAACATGTCCCAAACGTGAATGTCATACATCGGATGAAACAAGATTCATGTCATTCAAATTTAAAATGGAATTTGAAACAAGTTCAACATGAATCTTAAACAAGTTCTCCACATCACATAAGTACCCCTTGTCAAAAAACAAAGAATCACGAAGGCGTGTAATAATAGCCTTATTACATTTACAGTCTACTCTATAACCTTCCCTAACTAATATTACGCCACTAAGGATATTGCGTCGAATGGTTGGAACATGTCTGACCCTGTTAAGAGTCGAAACCTTCCCCGAAGGGAACTTCAAGTTCACCCGTCCTTCGCTTTTGACTTCTGCAGAGTTGGAATCGCCCAAAGTCACGGACAGACCTCGAGAGGTCTGATAAGATACAAATAAGAATTTATCATCACACACCTACATGAGCCCCAGTCTCAATTATCCAATAAAGTAGTTCAAAGATTTGAGGTTTATTAGACACGTACCCCCGGCCGAGCTGGGGGGACTCTGCACGACGCTGGAGGAGCTCCGGCTCTCCGGGAACGGCATCCCTGGTGGCGTCCCAACGATGCTCGCGTCCTGCTCGGTGCTGCGAGTGCTTGATTTCTCCAACAACAACTTCACTAGCGACATCCCAGATGGGTTCTTTGTGCAATTGACTGCGCTGGAGGAGCTTCTCCTGGGAGGAAACAACTTCAGCGGGCCCGTACCACATTCTTTATCATCATGTACGCGACTGAGGATCTTAGATATGAGCTCCAACGGTTTCTCGGGTTCCATCCCACCGGGGCTCTGTTACGACCCAGCTGCGGCGCTGGAGGAGTTGCGGCTTCCGGACAATTCCCTCACCGGTCAGATCCGCCGGAGCTGGGCCAGTGCACGAGGCTTCAGACACTTGACTTCAGCATCAACTACCTCGACGGCCTGATCCCTCCAGAGCTTGGACAGCTGCAGAACCTCGAGCGCCTATCTGCGTGGTTCAACCGCTTCATTGGCCCGATCCCCAGGGAGCTCGGGAGGTGTCGCAGGCTCAAAAACTTGATCTTCAACAACAATTTCCTAACCGGCGAGCTCCCCGTCGACGTGGTGAGGAACTGCACGAAGCTGGAGTGGGTGTCTCTGACGAGCAACGCCATCCGAGGCTGTATCCCGCCGGAGTTCGGGGGGTTGCGTCGGCTGGCGGTGTTGCAGCTGGGGAACAACAGTCTAGAGGGCACAATCCCCGTAGAATTGGGCAATTGCAGCAGCATGGTGTGGCTGGATTTAAGCAACAACCGTCTAACCGGCACCATCCCGTGTAGGATGGGTCAGCAACCAGGGGATGGCGCGTGGTAGGTGCAGGCACCATATCGGCGGGAGAAGGGCGTTGTGGCAGCCTTCTCCGACCTATTTTGGAAGCTACTCCCGCTCGAAGGCGGGTCCCAATCAGAGAATGGGGAATCCCAGACACAGGACTTTTGATAATCACGCGTTCAACGCCTGAATACAGGACGCCCACTTTCTATTGATAGGCAAAAGTGTCTGGTACCAGCTCTTGGCTGAGCACCGCGCTACATGGGTCGAAGGACCAAGTTGGTTGTAACAGAAAGAAAAGTAAAAGACAACTGGCTCTCTAAGGTCCTATCAGCGTGCCGTCAGATGGGGTCTTGGCAGGGAACACACTGGCATTTGTCCGGAACGTCGGAAACTCCTGCAAAGGTGTAGGTGGTCTGTTAGAGTTCGCTGGCATCCGTCCCGAGCGGCTTCTCTAGGTCCCGACACTGTGGTCCTGCGAGTTTGCATGGCTCTACGTCGGCGCGTTGCTCAGTGACTGGACCCACAAGCACCAGACGCTCGAGTACCTCGACCTCTCCATCAACAATAAATTTGGCCCACTAATGGCCAACATTGCCATTTAGCAGGTACACTATTATGTGCTTCACCTTGTCCTCTTCCATGATATTGAGGATCTTGAATGCCTTCTCCAGCTCTGACAGCCACATGTCCGCATCTTAGATAACCGCATACTCAATCTCCCTACACTCCAATACATCTCAAAAGTCTTCCCAAAACCTCGAGATTCTGTATGAGGGACATATGCCCTTGCTTTTGGTACGAGTGATCTATACTCCATATGCAAAATTGTGGCCATTAACTGTCCCAACATGGACTGAAAAGTGGCATTGGCCATGGTTGATGGGTGAAACTGAGGTGCTATGGGCTTCTCTGGCCCCGTCTCTAGCACTCTATCATCCTGTGCCTACCTCCTCATGCCACCTCCTATCATGACAAAGCTACTCTCCGCATATTCTTCATGATCTATAGACATATCTGCATAAGCATAAGCATAAGCTATGATCAGATATGTTGGAGGATGCAAGAATAGACACAACCCTAGTCCTATGTCCCTATAGAATCAGTGAACCTAGAGCTTTGATACCAACCAAACAATGACATCAAATTCCACATTAATAAGATTACTCAAAACAAAATTTGTGATCAACAATTAAACCAACATATTATCGAAAAAGTAGGTAAATTAAAATTGATTCCAACATCACTTTATGTGCGGAAACATATTACAACAAGGTCCATAAACATGTATCATACTACATGCCATATCAGGTATTCACATCTGCTTGGTGCCCATTTGTCACAAACTTGTATATAAAATAACTTGTTTCACATGTACATGCACACATATACAAACCAAGGCATACAGCCAAAACCTCATATCGAGTTACATCATTTATAAACACATCCCTTATAGAACTCGAGAGTGTAGGTATGACACAAGGACTCTACTACAATGAGAAACATCATCCAACCTTTTGTGTTTACGGATCTCTGAGTTGCTCTTCCTCAAAAACATGATCACGCACACACCACTGATGACCACGAGGTGAAACCAACATCCCAATGAGAGATGTAACTCTCAGCCAACAATTATCAGTACATCTTCTATCATTAAATAGGATGAGAAAATTCAACTAAATGAATAATTAAACTGATTACACATATTAAGAAGCTTGAGTAGCTTCATCAGATAAGCATAGCATTATATATGATCAAAAGGAATATGAAGAACATGTATAATAGTTAACTTCTCTTATTGCATAAGACAACAACTGAGCCATATAAGAAACAAGGCAAATGTAAACATCCAATGTGAATCATTTTTAACCCTAAATGGATATATTGCATGGTTGTGTTACGTCTTTTAAGCACTGAGGAGTTGATATATACCACTCAACCTCTAATTGACCACTGCTAAGTCAAAATTAGATCCATACAAGATCTAGGAGAGCCGAACTTCTATGATCTCCTTCTCCCTCAATCAATACAAGTCTGCCACAATGACCTGTAAAGTCCAACTGCAAAACAGCCTAGTCCACCTTGGTATATAGGTAACAACACTAGTGAACATGGTATACAAACCTAAACATCTTAGATACAATCATAGATGTCCTCTATCATATCATATACACTAAAATACAATCACAACCATTATCCTACTGAGGCATGACCATAGCCATCCTAAAAAACATGAGATGATGATGTCAAGGACATACACATAGTCACTATCACCTCGCATACTCAACAATATGTTCTATGAGTTTCCTTTAGGAATACTCATTTCACCATCTAGAAAGTTATGCCATTGTAATGGATCTATGGTATATAGTGCTACATAATTAGGGTTTCACTTAATTAGTTAAATCCAATTGGGTATCTTGTAATTGCATCAATCAAGTTACATATAATCCCTAGAAAGGTTCTACAAAAGATAGGGTAGATTGGAACTTCAGAAGACACAAAACATATGAATCATAAACTTGTCACATCACCACATGGTACTATTTCTCTTTCATTATTGAGTCTATACTCATTATTGCATCATCATGGAATACCAATTCATTATTCACATCATCATAGGATATCACATCAGTTGGGGTAACCAACCATGTACAAGGTCGCAAGACCATTCACCTTGTTCCCTACAAAAACATTATCACCTTTCCATGCCTCATCAAGGCTCATCATCATCATCATCACACATGTATCACATAAGTTCGACATAGCCATGCATTTAAGAACCATAATGCTCATGTGATACTAGATTAGGGTTACACCAATTTAGGATAGAAAAAGTACTCTATCAACATGCTAATTATACATGAGGGCCAAGCGTTATCACCATGTACTTATATTAGGGGTAGGGTTTAACAAGGTACATCAAATTAGGATTTCAAATCAACAATGGATGTAAACCCTACTTATTATTATCTCTCACATTCTTGGAAAGAAGTAAGTCAATCACCATCATCACAACATGTTTACTAATTATGTTTCTCTCTTTCTCTCTCTCTATTTCTCTCTCGATCTCGATCTCTTTTTATATATGTATACCTACATATATATATGTATATATAAATGCATGCATACATACATATACATATACATGCCGACAAGGAGTGGCTCAGGTGATCAAATACGGTGTCCCCTAACAAAGGGACCCAAGTTCAAATCCCTATTTCTCTCTTGATTTACCACCCTCCCGGATGTTCGCCCTCCACCACGGGCGTGGGAGAGGAGGGGAGAAATCTTTCTCTTAATCCCATACATATAAATATACATATACATACACACACGCACATATATATAGAGATACATATATGGATGTGTTGGTGCGTGTGAGTGCATGTATGGAGTCTATTAATATTTGGAAGGTTCCTTTGAATTTGTAATAGTTAATAGGTAGGTGGATAAATTATTGTAAAGTATTGTTCAAATCATGATCACCCAACTAGTCAGTAGGATATGGTTCTTTCAAAGAAGCTACTTTCTTATAGACCAAACTAGCAATGTAGGTATGTTACAGTTATCCATTGATCATGTTCGAATCATTAAACACAATAGGATGAAACAATCAATAATATTTAAGTTGGATACAATCTGGCCATTAGGATTTTCTTACAATCATCCAAAATTTCCATATATCAATTTCATCCATATATTTTTCTAGGTCATTAGGTGGACATAGTTAATGACACAAAATTACTACATTGACATGGTGTCTTATTTCAGTAATAATAGGTGAAACATAAATTTACATTTTATTGACAATAATAATAGTCATTCAGTATATACATTTAAATATCTTGATATCTTCAAGTTATTTCAATCAATTTCATCATCATTAATTAACTGATTGAGTAACATATGTATATTGATCCTCCAACCTTCATGAGCAAACCTATTTGATATGTATCCATTAAACAATAAACTGGCATAAGTTTTTTCAAATTAGTATTGATAATTAAGTACTTTGATTTTGAAGTGAGTTATAATTATGATATGATAATTTCTAATAGAGGAAATATCACATAAGTTATTTGATAATCATCATAATTTAGTTCCAACCTCATGAATTTTGAAAATTATATATATACATATATATATGCTAAAAGAATTGTGTACCTAAGTACATGTAGCTTATATGCACCCATCTTCATTTGTGATGATTACAAAAGTATAAAAAACAATCTAACCTTACGGATGTGTTGCATACCCTATAGATAACATGTGTATCAAAAATCACTTCACATCGGCATCAAATGAAAGAATATACATATTATACAATCAATGTAAGTTGCAAAAATTGCAGAAACCATTGAATGATATATTATTATATCTCATGATATACATGAGGTAGGGTTGTGATCTTTTAAATACATCTAATCTATTGAATTATGATTCAATCCATAAGGTTAGATTAAATAAATGTAATCCTTGGCTGGTACATATAAGTTGGATGTGTTGGTCGGTACACACCCCCTAACCTATATATATATATATATATATATATATATATATATATATATATATATATATATTCGTTACATGCAACTTATGTGTACAGGTCATGAAAATGACATATGTGTTTATTCAATCCAACCTAACGGAGACTCCTTATTTAGCAACATATCATTGATTAGAAAATATATATTTTCTTTTATTTTATGATCTAGGAATGTCAGTTTACAGTGATTTTTGATTCACATATTATCTAAGGGGTATGCATCACATCCATAAGATTGATTTTTTTTTGTGTACTTTTGTAATCATAATAAATGAAGATGTGTACATGTAAGCTATGTGTACTCAAGTACACAATTCTTTAGCATATATATGTATATGTGTATATATATATATATATATACATATATATATATATATATATATATATATATATATGTGTGTGTGTGTGTGTGTGTATGTGTGTGTGTGTCATATATTCCCTATCTGAGTTGGGTAATTATGGTTAGTTACCCATGGATCCACTTTTGTAACACCAAGGCACAAAATTATATAGAGGTCACCAAATTTGTAGTACAGAGACTCGTTTTGTAAAAAAAGTTGAATTGTGCTTTGTGAAAATAGTAAAATGATATATTTGGAAAAAAAGAACTTTGTCGTGAATTGTAACCAAGAGTGAAAAATTATGGGAACATTATATCTAAAACGCTCAGATTTTAACAAATTTAGCTGGATAACTAATTTAAGTTACATAGATGGTAATGAATATCACACCATGTGTAACATACCGAATCTTGGACATTTTGTCTTTTGGTCCTCTTTCCCATATTTTCCTTTCCTTTTGATCATTTTTGGCCTTGATATTAAATTTGTGGAATTATAAGTGGTTTGGGGTGATTTGGATCACCATTTATGCCAACATTTGGGTTTATGCACAAATGCCTCAATAAATATTTTTAATAAGGGTATAATATGCAAATTTACCACATATATGAAATAATGATAAAATAATTCATTCTAGATCATTCCTTAGCCTTATGGAGAAAGGAAGAGAAAAATAAATGAATAATAATGCTTTAAACATGTCCCAAATGAGAAATGGTGGTAATATTGGATAATGGGCTAAAATTCATAAAAGGAAGACTAATTGGTTAAAGATAAATTCAGATTCGTTTTCTTTGAGTTAAAGTTTGCTTGAATGACAAGTTTCATAATTTTGTAAAATTAATAATTATCTTTGCATTAATCGGAATTGGAAAATATGAGTTTTTCTCCAAATCATTAAGCAAATTATTAAACAATTTCAAAAGTGGAAATAAACATCAAATTCTTAATATACACATCAAAATGAGTCTATGTGTGAATTTGCATCTAATTTGGTCAATATTAAATATTTTATTTTATTTGGGAGAGAGAAAATGATTTAAAGACCAAAAATATTAAATATATGTTAAAAAAATAAATAATATCAAAATCGTGTTCCCTAAAATAATAATATATGTTAAATATATGTATATGATTTTAAGCCCTAAAATCACATCAGTGACTCCCATATCTTTCTTCTCAAACTTGCTACACAAGAATGACTTTGTCTCATTTACTACTTTCATATCAGAACCAAAAAGTAGGATATCATCGACGTATAAGCATAACAAAATGAATCCATTATTAACAATCTTACAGTAGAGACACTTACCAAATTCATTAGAAATAAAGCCAAACGATGATATCACAGAATCAAACTTCTCATGCCATTCTTAGGGGCTTGTTTCAAGCCATATAATGACTTAACAAGTTTACACACTTTGGACTCATTCCCACGACCCACAAATCCCTCAGGTTGTTCCATATATCTCTTCTTGAAGATCACCATGTAAGAACACGGTCTTCGCATCCATCTGATGGATATAGAGATTATAAATGGAAGCCAATGCTATAAGCACTCGGATTGTGGTCATACGGGAAACAGGTGAATAGGTATCAAAATAATCTATTCCTTCCCTTTGTGTGTAACCCTTAGAAACTAACCTAGCCTTATACTTATTGATTGTCTCATTTGCATTAAGTTTCTTTTTAAAAATCCATTTGCAACCAACTGCAGAACAACCAGGAGGCAAATCCACCAATTCCCAAGTTCCATTCGAGAGAATTAATTGGATTTCATCATTAACGGCTTCTTTCCAAAACTTATCTTCTGGAGATTCCATAGCTTGTTTGAAAGTAACAGGATCATCCTCAACATTGTAAGTGAGAAACTCACTTCCAAAGTCCTTGGATGTCCTAGGCCATTTATTTCTCCTTGGTTCAACTATTTTTTTAGAATCATCCGATTCAGAAATAGCTTGTTCTGAGTCACCCCCACATTTGTCATCCTTTCCACGTGCTCGGGAATGGAACTTGTGGTAAATGAATCTTCTTGAGATACTTCATTGGGCACACTAGTTTTCATAGGAAACACATCCTCAAAGAATGTTGCATCACGTAATTCCACAATTGTATTGACCTCAATGTCAGAGATATCTGATTTTACAATTAGGAATCTGTAAGCATAGCTTGTCTCTACATAACCCAAAAATATGGTATCAACCGTTTTCGGTTCCAATTTCTTCCTTTTGTGTTCAGGGACAAGTACCTTTGCAAGGCACCCCCACACTCAAAGATATTTAAAACTCGGCTTCCTTCCTCTCTATAACTCAAACAGACTACTCTCTGAATGTTTATGGGGAACTCTATTCAGAATATGGCAAGCCGTATTCAAAGCTTTTCCCTGCATAAAGTTGGGTAATCTAGATGTTTGGAGTAAGGTATTTACCATATCTATTAAGGTTCGGTTTTTACGTTCAGCTATCTCATTTGATTGTGGTGAATAAGGAGCAGTGACCTCATGAACTATACCATGTAATTGGCAAAATTCCAAAAATAAGTTTGAAGTATACTCTCTTCCCCTATCAGACCTTAATCGCTTAAGTATTTTACAGGTTTGAGTTTCGGCTTCTTTCTTATAAATTTAAAATTTATCCAATGCCTCATCTTTACTTCTAAGTAAAAAGACATAACAATATCTACTCGTATCGTCAATAAAAGTTATAAAATAACGCTTTTGATCCCTCCTAGCAACACCGTTAAATTCACATATATCTGTATGAACTAAATCCAAAATTTCCGAATTCCTATTCACAGAATGAAAAGGCTTCCTAGGCAATTTAGCTTATACACAAGATTTCACATTTATTGTTGCTAATTTCAGATTTAGGGATCAAATTTAGATTCATCATACGCTTCATTGAGGAAACATCAACATGTCCCAAACGTGAATGTCATACATCGGATGAAACAAGATTCATGTCATTCAAATTTAAAATGGAATTTGAAACAAGTTCAACATGAATCTTAAACAAGTTCTCCACATCACATAAGTACCCCTTATCAAAAAACAAAGAATCACGAAGGCGTGTAATAATAGCCTTATTACATTTATAGTCTACTCTATAACCTTCCCTAACTAATATTACGCCACTAAGGATATTGCGTCGAATGGTTGGAACATGTGTGACCCCGTTAAGAGTCAAAACCTTCCCCGAAGGGAACTTCAAGTTCACCCGTCCTTCGCTTTTGACTTCTGCAGAGTTGGAATCGCCCAAAGTCACGGACAGACCTCGAGAGGTCTGATAAGATACAAATAAGAATTTATCATCACACACCTACATGAGCCCCAGTCTCAATTATCCAATAAAGTAGTTCAAAGATTTGAGGTTTAATAGACACGTACCCCCGGCCGAGCTGGGGGGACTCTGCACGACGCTGGAGGAGCTCCGGCTCTCCGGGAACGGCATCCCTGGTGGCGTCCCAACGATGCTCGCGTCCTGCTCGGTGCTGCGAGTGCTTGATTTCTCCAACAACAACTTCACTAGCGACATCCCAGATGGGTTCTTTGTGCAATTGACTACGCTGGAGGAGCTTCTCCTGGGAGGAAACAACTTCAGCGGGCCCGTACCACATTCTTTATCATCATGTACGCGACTGAGGATCTTAGATATGAGCTCCAACGGTTTCTCGGGTTCCATCCCACCGGGGCTCTGTTACGACCCAGCTGCGGCGCTGGAGGAGTTGCGGCTTCCGAACAATTCCCTCACCGGTCAGATCCGCCGGAGCTGGGCCAGTGCACGAGGCTTCAGACACTTGACTTCAGCATCAACTACCTCGACAGCCTGATCCCTCCAGAGCTTGGACAGCTGCAGAACCTCGAGCGCCTATCTGCGTGGTTCAACCGCTTCATTGGCCCGATCCCCAGGGAGCTCGGGAGGTGTCGCAGGCTCAAAAACTTGATCTTCAACAACAATTTCCTAACCGGCGAGCTCCCCGTCGACGTGGTGAGGAACTGCACGAAGCTGGAGTGGGTGTCTCTGACGAGCAACGCCATCCGAGGCTGTATCCCGCCGGAGTTCGGGGGGTTGCGTCGGCTGGCGGTGTTGCAGCTGGGGAACAACAGTCTAGAGGGCACAATCCCCGTAGAATTGGGCAATTGCAGCAGCATGGTGTGGCTGGATTTAAGCAACAACCGGCTAACCGGCACCATCCCGTGTAGGATGGGTCAGCAACCAGGGGATGGCACGTGGTAGGTGCAGGCACCGTATCGGCGGGAGAAGGGCGTTGTGGCAGCCTTCTCCGACCTATTTTGGAAGCTACTCCCGCTCGAAGGCGGGTCCCAATCAGAGAATGGGGAATCCCAGACACAGGACTTTTGATAATCACGCGTTCAACGCCTGAATACAGGACGCCCGCTTTCTATTGATAGGCAAAAGTGTCTGGTATCAGCTCTTGGTTGAGCACCGCGCTACATGGGTCGAAGGACCAAGTTGGTTGTAACAGAAAGAAAAGTAAAAGACAGCTGGCTCTCTAAGGTCCTATCAGCGTGCCGTCAGATGGGGTCTTGGCAGGGAACACACTGGCATTTGTCCGGAACGTCGGAAACTCCTGCAAAGGTGTAGGTGGTCTGTTAGAGTTCGCTGGCATCCGTCCCGAGCGGCTTCTCTAGGTCCCGACACTGTGGTCCTGCGAGTTTGCATGGCTCTACGTCGGCGCGTTGCTCAGTGACTGGACCCACAAGCACCAGACGCTCGAGTACCTCGACCTCTCCATCAACAATAAATTTGGCCCACTAATGGCCAACATTGCCATTTAGCAGGTACACTATTATGTGCTTCACCTTGTCCTCTTCCATGATATTGAGGATCTTGAATGCCTTCTCCAGCTCTGACAGCCACATGTCCGCATCTTAGATAACCGCATACTCAATCTCCCTACACTCCAATACATCTCAAAAGTCTTCCCAAAACCTCGAGATTCTGTATGAGGGACATATGCCCTTGCTTTTGGTACGAGTGATCTATACTCCATATGCAAAATTGTGGCCATTAACTGTCCCAACATGGACTGAAAAGTGGCATTGGCCATGGTTGATGGGTGAAACTGAGGTGCTATGGGCTTCTCTGGCCCCGTCTCTAGCACTCTATCATCCTGTGCCTACCTCCTCATGCCACCTCCTATCATGACAAAGCTACTCTCCGCATATTCTTCATGATCTATAGACATATCTGCATAAGCATAAGCATAAGCTATGATCAGATATGTTGGAGGATGCAAGAATAGACACAACCCTAGTCCTATGTCCCTATAGAATCAGTGAACCTAGAGCTTTGATACCAACCAAACAATGACATCAAATTCCACATTAATAAGATTACTCAAAACAAAATTTGTGATCAACAATTAAACCAACATATTATCGAAAAAGTAGGTAAATTAAAATTGATTCCAACATCACTTTATGTGCGGAAACATATTACAACAAGGTCCATAAACATGTATCATACTACATGCCATATCAGGTATTCACATCTGCTTGGTGCCCATTTGTCACAAACTTGTATATAAAATAACTTGTTTCACATGTACATGCACACATATACAAACCAAGGCATACAGCCAAAACCTCATATCGAGTTACATCATTTATAAACACATCCCTTATAGAACTCGAGAGTATAGGTATGACACAAGGACTCTACTACAATGAGAAACATCATCCAACCTTTTGTGTTTACGGATCTCTGAGTTGCTCTTCCTCAAAAACATGATCACGCACACACCACTGATGACCACGAGGTGAAACCAACATCCCAATGAGAGATGTAACTCTCAGCCAACAATTATCAGTACATCTTCTATCATTAAATAGGATGAGAAAATTCAACTAAATGAATAATTAAACTGATTACACATATTAAGAAGCTTGAGTAGCTTCATCAGATAAGCATAGCATTATATATGATCAAAAGGAATATGAAGAACATGTATAATAGTTAACTTCTCTTATTGCATAAGACAACAACTGAGCCATATAAGAAACAAGGCAAATGTAAACATCCAATGTGAATCATTTTTAACCCTAAATGGATATATTGCATGGTTGTGTTACGTCTTTTAAGCACTGAGGAGTTGATATATACCACTCAACCTCTAATTGACCACTGCTAAGTCAAAATTAGATCCATACAAGATCTAGGAGAGCCGAACTTCTATGATCTCCTTCTCCCTCAATCAATACAAGTCTGCCACAATGACCTGTAAAGTCCAACTGCAAAACAGCCTAGTCCACCTTGGTATATAGGTAACAACACTAGTGAACATGGTATACAAACCTAAACATCTTAGATACAATCATAGATGTCCTCTATCATATCATATACACTAAAATACAATCACAACCATTATCCTACTGAGGCATGACCATAGCCATCCTAAAAAACATGAGATGATGATGTCAAGGACATACACATAGTCACTATCACCTCGCATACTCAACAATATGTTCTATGAGTTTCCTTTAGGAATACTCATTTCACCATCTAGAAAGTTATGACATTGTAATGGATCTATGGTATATAGTGCTACATAATTAGGGTTTCACTTAATTAGTTAAATCCAATTGGGTATCTTGTAATTGCATCAATCAAGTTACATATAATCCCTAGAAAGGTTCTACAAAAGATAGGGTAGATTGGAACTTCAGAAGACACAAAACATATGAATCATAAACTTGTCACATCACCACATGGTACTATTTCTCTTTCATTATTGAGTCTATACTCATTATTGCATCATCATGGAATACCAATTCATTATTCACATCATCATAGGATATCACATCAGTTGGGGTAACCAACCATGTACAAGGTCGCAAGACCATTCACCTTGTTCCCTACAAAAACATTATCACCTTTCCATGCCTCATCAAGGCTCATCATCATCATCATCACACATGTATCACATAAGTTCGACATAGCCATGCATTTAAGAACCATAATGCTCATGTGATACTAGATTAGGGTTACACCAATTTAGGATAGAAAAAGTACTCTATCAACATGCTAATTATACATGAGGGCCAAGCGTTATCACCATGTACTTATATTAGGGGTAGGGTTTAACAAGGTACATCAAATTAGGATTTCAAATCAACAATGGATGTAAACCCTACTTATTATTATCTCTCACATTCTTGGAAAGAAGTAAGTCAATCACCATCATCACAACATGTTTACTAATTATGTTTCTCTCTTTCTCTCTCTCTATTTCTCTCTCGATCTCGATCTCTTTTTATATATGTATACCTACATATATATATGTATATATAAATGCATGCATACATACATATACATATACATGCCGACAAGGAGTGGCTCAGGTGATCAAATACGGTGTCCCCTAACAAAGGGACCCAAGTTCAAATCCCTATTGCTCTCTTGATTTACCACCCTCCCGGATGTTCGCCCTCCACCACGGGCGTGGGAGAGGAGGGGAGAAATCTTTCTCTTAATCCCATACATATAAATATACATATACATACACACACGCACATATATATAGAGATACATATATGGATGTGTTGGTGCGTGTGAGTGCATGTATGGAGTCTATTAATATTTGGAAGGTTCCTTTGAATTTGTAATAGTTAATAGGTAGGTGGATAAATTATTGTAAAGTATTGTTCAAATCATGATCACCCAACTAGTCAGTAGGATATGGTTCTTTCAAAGAAGCTACTTTCTTATAGACCAAACTAGCAATGTAGGTATGTTACAGTTATCCATTGATCATGTTCGAATCATTAAACACAATAGGATGAAACAATCAATAATATTTAAGTTGGATACAATCTGGCCATTAGGATTTTCTTACAATCATCCAAAATTTCCATATATCAATTTCATCAATATATTTTTCTAGGTCATTAGGTGGACATAGTTAATGACACAAAATTACTACATTGACATGGTGTCTTATTTCAGTAATAATAGGTGAAACATAAATTTACATTTTATTGACAATAATAATAGTCATTCAGTATATACATTTAAATATCTTGATATCTTCAAGTTATTTCAATCAATTTCATCATCATTAATTAACTGATTGAGTAACATATGTATATTGATCCTCCAACCTTCATGAGCAAACCTATTTGATATGTATCCATTAAACAATAAACTGGCATAAGTTTTTTCAAATTAGTATTGATAATTAAGTACTTTGATTTTGAAGTGAGTTATAATTATGATATGATAATTTCTAATAGAGGAAATATCACATAAGTTATTTGATAATCATCATAATTTAGTTCCAACCTCATGAATTTTGAAAATTATATATATACATATATATAGGCTAAAAGAATTGTGTACCTAAGTACATGTAGCTTATATGCACCCATCTTCATTTGTGATGATTACAAAAGTATAAAAAACAATCTAACCTTACGGATGTGTTGCATACCCTATAGATAACATGTGTATCAAAAATCACTTCACATCGACATCAAATGAAAGAATATACATATTATACAATCAATGTAAGTTGCAAAAATTGCAGAAACCATTGAATGATATATTATTATATCTCATGATATACATGAGGTAGGGTTGTGATCTTTTAAATACATCTAATCTATTGAATTATGATTCAATCCATAAGGTTAGATTAAATAAATGTAATCCTTGGCTGGTACATATAAGTTGGATGTGTTGGTCGGTACACACCCCCTAACCTATATATATATATATATATATATATATATTCGTTACATGCAACTTATGTGTACAGGTCATGAAAATGACATATGTGTTTATTCAATCCAACCTAATGGAGACTCCTTATTTAGCAACATATCATTGATTAGAAAATATATATTTTCTTTTATTTTATGATCTAGGAATGTCAGTTTACAGTGATTTTTGATTCACATATTATCTAAGGGGTATGCATCACATCCATAAGATTGATTTTTTTTGTGTACTTTTGTAATCATAATAAATGAAGATGTGTACATGTAAGCTATGTGTACTCAAGTACACAATTCTTTAGCATATATATGTATATGTATATATATATATATATATATATATATATATATATATATATATATATACATATATATATATATATATGTGTGTGTGTGTGTGTATATGTGTGTGTGTGTCATATATTCCCTATCTGAGTTGGGTAATTATGGTTAGTTACCCATGGATCCACTTTTGTAACACCAAGGCACAAAATTATATAGAGGTCACCAAATTTGTAGTACAGAGACTCGTTTTGTAAAAAAAGTTGAATTGTGCTTTGTGAAAATAGTAAAATGATATATTTGGAAAAAAAGAACTTTGTCGTGAATTGTAACCAAGAGTGAAAAATTATGGGAACATTATATCTAAAACGCTCAGATTTTAACAAATTTAGCTGGATAACTAATTTAAGTTACATAGATGATAATGAATATCACACCATGTGTAACATACCAAATCTTGGACATTTTGTCTTTTGGTCCTCTTTCCCATATTTTCCTTTCCTTTTGATCATTTTTGGCCTTGATATTAAATTTGTGGAATTATAAGTGGTTTGGGGTGATTTGGATCACCATTTATGCCAACATTTGGGTTTATGCACAAATGCCTCAATAAATATTTTTAATAAGGGTATAATATGCAAATTTACCACATATATGAAATAATGATAAAATAATTCATTCTAGATCATTCCTTAGCCTTATGGAGAAAGGAAGAGAAAAATAAATGAATAATAATGCTTTAAACATGTCCCAAATGAGAAATGGTGGTAATATTGGATAATGGGCTAAAATTCATAAAAGGAAGACTAATTGGTTAAAGATAAATTCAGATTCGTTTTCTTTGAGTTAAAGTTTGCTTGAATGACAAGTTTCATAATTTTGTAAAATTAATAATTATCTTTGCATTAATCGGAATTGGAAAATATGAGTTTTTCTCCAAATCATTAAGCAAATTATTAAACAATTTCAAAAGTGGAAATAAACATCAAATTCTTAATATACACATCAAAATGAGTCTATGTGTGAATTTGCATCTAATTTGGTCAATATTAAATATTTTATTTTATTTGGGAGAGAGAAAATGATTTAAAGACCAAAAATATTAAATATATGTTAAAAAAATAAATAATATCAAAATCGTGTTCCCTAAAATAATAATATATGTTAAATATATGTATATGATTTTAAGCCCTAAAATCACATCAGTGACTCCCATATCTTTCTTCTCAAACTTGCTACACAAGAATGACTTTGTCTCATTTACTACTTTCATATCAGAACCAAAAAGTAGGATATCATCGACGTATAAGCATAACAAAATGAATCCATTATTAACAATCTTACAGTAGAGACACTTACCAAATTCATTAGAAATAAAGCCAAACGATGATATCACAGAATCAAACTTCTCATGCCATTCTTAGGGGCTTGTTTCAAGCCATATAATGACTTAACAAGTTTACACACTTTGGACTCATTCCCACGACCCACAAATCCCTCAGGTTGTTCCATATATCTCTTCTTGAAGATCACCATGTAAGAACACGGTCTTCACATCCATCTGATGGATATAGAGATTATAAATGGAAGCCAATGCTATAAGCACTCGGATTGTGGTCATACGGGAAACAGGTGAATAGGTATCAAAATAATCTATTCCTTCCCTTTGTGTGTAACCCTTAGAAACTAACCTAGCCTTATACTTATTGATTGTCTCATTTGCATTAAGTTTCTTTTTAAAAATCCATTTGCAACCAACTGCAGAACAACCAGGAGGCAAATCCACCAATTCCCAAGTTCCATTCGAGAGAATTAATTGGATTTCATCATTAACGGCTTCTTTCCAAAACTTATCTTCTGGAGATTCCATAGCTTGTTTGAAAGTAACAGGATCATCCTCAACATTGTAAGTGAGAAACTCACTTCCAAAGTCCTTGGATGTCCTAGGCCATTTATTTCTCCTTGGTTCAACTATTTTTTTAGAATCATCCGATTCAGAAATAGCTTGTTCTGAGTCACCCCCACATTTGTCATCCTTTCCACGTGCTCGGGAATGGAACCTGTGGTAAATGAATCTTCTTGAGATACTTCATTGGGCACACTAGTTTTCATAGGAAACACATCCTCAAAGAATGTTGCATCACGTAATTCCACAATTGTATTGACCTCAATGTCAGAGATATCTGATTTTACAATTAGGAATCTGTAAGCATAGCTTGTCTCTACATAACCCAAAAATATGGTATCAACCGTTTTCGGTTCCAATTTCTTCCTTTTGTGTTCAGGGACAAGTACCTTTGCAAGGCACCCCCACACTCAAAGATATTTAAAACTCGGCTTCCTTCCTCTCTATAACTCAAACAGACTACTCTCTGAATGTTTATGGGGAACTCTATTCAGAATATGGCAAGCCGTATTCAAAGCTTTTCCCTGCATAAAGTTGGGTAATCCAGATGTTTGGAGTAAGGTATTTACCATATCTATTAAGGTTCGGTTTTTACGTTCAGCTATCTCATTTGATTGTGGTGAATAAGGAGCAGTGACCTCATGAACTATACCATGTAATTGGCAAAATTCCAAAAATAAGTTTGAAGTATACTCTCTTCCCCTATCAGACCTTAATCGCTTAAGTATTTTACAGGTTTGAGTTTCGGCTTCTTTCTTATAAATTTAAAATTTATCCAATGCCTCATCTTTACTTCTAAGTAAAAAGACATAACAATATCTACTCGTATCGTCAATAAAAGTTATAAAATAACGCTTTTGATCCCTCCTAGCAACACCGTTAAATTCACATATATCTGTATGAACTAAATCCAAAATTTCCGAATTCCTATTCACAGAATGAAAAGGCTTCCTAGGCAATTTAGCTTATACACAGATTTCACATTTATTGTTGCTAATTTCAGATTTAGGGATCAAATTTAGATTCATCATACGCTTCATTGAGGAAACATTAACATGTCCCAAACGTGAATGTCATACATCGGATGAAACAAGATTCATGTCATTCAAATTTAAAATGGAATTTGAAACAAGTTCAACATGAATCTTAAACAAGTTCTCCACATCACATAAGTACCCCTTGTCAAAAAACAAAGAATCACGAAGGCGTGTAATAATAGCCTTATTACATTTACAGTCTACTCTATAACCTTCCCTAACTAATATTACGCCACTAAGGATATTGCGTCGAATGGTTGGAACATGTCTGACCCCGTTAAGAGTCAAAACCTTCCCCGAAGGGAACTTCAAGTTCACCCGTCCTTCGCTTTTGACTTCTGCAGAGTTGGAATCGCCCAAAGTCACGGACAGACCTCGAGAGGTCTGATAAGATACAAATAAGAATTTATCATCACACACCTACATGAGCCCCAGTCTCAATTATCCAATAAAGTAGTTCAAAGATTTGAGGTTTAATAGACACGTACACCCGGCCGAGCTGGGGGGACTCTGCACGACGCTGGAGGAGCTCCGGCTCTCCGGGAACGGCATCCCTGGTGGCGTCCCAACGATGCTCGCGTCCTGCTCGGTGCTGCGAGTGCTTGATTTCTCCAACAACAACTTCACTAGCGACATCCCAGATGGGTTCTTTGTGCAATTGACTGCGCTGGAGGAGCTTCTCCTGGGAGGAAACAACTTCAGCGGGCCCGTACCACATTCTTTATCATCATGTACGCGACTGAGGATCTTAGATATGAGCTCCAACGGTTTCTCGGGTTCCATCCCACCGGGGCTCTGTTACGACCCAGCTGCGGCGCTGGAGGAGTTGCGGCTTCCGGACAATTCCCTCACCGGTCAGATCCGCCGGAGCTGGGCCAGTGCACGAGGCTTCAGACACTTGACTTCAGCATCAACTACCTCGACGGCCTGATCCCTCCAGAGCTTGGACAGCTGCAGAACCTCGAGCGCCTATCTGCGTGGTTCAACCGCTTCATTGGCCCGATCCCCAGGGAGCTCGGGAGGTGTCGCAGGCTCAAAAACTTGATCTTCAACAACAATTTCCTAACCGGCGAGCTCCCCGTCGACGTGGTGAGGAACTGCACGAAGCTGGAGTGGGTGTCTCTGACGAGCAACGCCATCCGAGGCTGTATCCCGCCGGAGTTCGGGGGGTTGCGTCGGCTGGCGGTGTTGCAGCTGGGGAACAACAGTCTAGAGGGCACAATCCCCGTAGAATTGGGCAATTGCAGCAGCATGGTGTGGCTGGATTTAAGCAACAACCGGCTAACCGGCACCATCCCGTGTAGGATGGGTCAGCAACCAGGGGATGGCGCGTGGTAGGTGCAGGCACCATATCGGCGGGAGAAGGGCGTTGTGGCAGCCTTCTCCGACCTATTTTGGAAGCTACTCCCGCTCGAAGGCGGGTCCCAATCAGAGAATGGGGAATCCCAGACACAGGACTTTTGATAATCACGCGTTCAACGCCTGAATACAGGACGCCCGCTTTCTATTGATAGGCAAAAGTGTCTGGTATCAGCTCTTGGCGGAGCACCGCGCTACATGGGTCGAAGGACCAAGTTGGTTGTAACAGAAAGAAAAGTAAAAGACAGCTGGCTCTCTAAGGTCCTATCAGCGTGCCGTCAGATGGGGTCTTGGCAGGGAACACACTGGCATTTGTCCGGAACGTCGGAAACTCCTGCAAAGGTGTAGGTGGTCTGTTAGAGTTCGCTGGCATCCGTCCCGAGCGGCTTCTCTAGGTCCCGACACTGTGGTCCTGCGAGTTTGCATGGCTCTACGTCGGCGCGTTGCTCAGTGACTGGACCCACAAGCACCAGACGCTCGAGTACCTCGACCTCTCCATCAACCGGCTGGTGGGAACCATCACTGAGGAGCTCGGGGACATGGTCGTGATGCAGGTGTTGGACCTCGCACACAACTGGCTCGAAGGAGGGATCCCTGATTCCCTCAGTCGTCTACGGAATCTGGGTGTGTTTGACGCCTCGCATAATCGTCTTACGGGACCCATCCCGGATTCTTTCTCGAACCTGTCGTTTCTTGTCCAGATCGACGCGTCCGATAACCAGCTTCCTCCTTCCCAGTATGCCAATAACCCAGGTCTCTGCGACGTTCCTTTGCCTCCCTGTGGTGCTGCCGCCGGCTCTGGAGGTGGAGGTCGTGTGGTCCAGTCAAACAGCCTCTTTCCGTCTGAAGCTGCCATGGTGAAGCTTCGAGCTGTCGCGCATGCCGCCCTGGGAGCCTTAGCGCACTACTGAATACCGTTTATTGTACTACAATTGACCTTTGAACTACTGGCCTTTTGCACAGTTGGACTACAGGTGATTTTGTCACCGGCCCAGGCCCGCCCAGCAGTAAGTATTCTTTGGGCCGAATTGTGCTTCGCGCGCGCGGGAGTTCAACCTGACCTGACTCATAGTCCCGAAGCTTCTAACGCTGTGTGTGCTCTGCCCTTTCCGCGCGCTGCGTGCTCTGCCCTAGCCGCCTCGCGAAGCTTCTCTCTCTAGGAAACGATCGCTCCGACCGGCTTCTCTCTAACCCGACTCCTCCCACCTCTCTTCTCCACCGCAACCTTCCCTCTCCCCCCTGCTGCCCTCACGGCAGCCGGGCTTCCCTGGCGTTCTCACCCGTGTGGGGTCGCTGCTCCGTGGGTGGGTGTACCTGCCTCCCCGTCCCTATCTGTCGTCTTGAGAAAGAGAGAAGCAGGGCGATTTTTGGGCAAACTCACCGACGATTTACCTCCGTCCTACATTCCTCTACCTTCCTTTCTCCTCTTCTCGCCCTAGCGGTGCTCCAACCACCAGCTACTCGTCCAGCCTGGGCGGTCGGCCTACTGCATCGCAGCAGCGCTTCAAGGCTCGGCTCCGTGGCTCTGCCCTAGCCGCCTCGCGAAGCTTCTCTCTAGGAAACGAGCTCCGGATGGCTTCTCTCTAACCCGTCTCCTCCCACCTCTCTTCTTCACCGCAACCTTCCCTCTCCCCCTGCTGCCCTCACGGCAGCCGGGCTTCCGTGGCGTTCTCACCCGCGTGGGGTGGCTGCTCCGTGGGTGGGTGTACCTGCCTCCCCGTCTTCTTCAAGGCTCGACTCTGTGGCAGTCTTGCTCTCAAGGCAACACTGCTCTGAGATCAGGTCACGCCTTCTGGAGAAACCGTGAAGGAAGGTTAGAAATTTACTATCAATATCCTCTTCTTCTATATCACTACAAAAACACGCATTTTATTCTTCACTTTCTGGCATGGCTTCTTGATTATCCACGCTTCTTGTACTCCATTTTTAAAGAAACAATGCCTGCATCAGTGGTTCCATAAGACTGACTCATTGAGTAGAAATTGAACTGGATACCAATATTATATGCAATTATTGTTGGATACCCATATTGTAAATCAAAAGGTCATCCACACTAGGATTAACCCCTCGCCCACCACCATCACACTTAGGATTCCTCTGATGGACACTTCTAGTGGGTAAGCAATTTACTCCATTATGTGGCAGACCTCTGTAAGAAAGCTATGGTACTTAGGGAATCAAAAAGTCTAATTGATTATTTTGTTTCACTAAATAATTATCTACTAAATTTTTCTTATCTATAACATGTAATGAAATCATTAATTTTACTTTTTATATTATACACTATACTTAACTACTGAAAACAATACTTAATAATTATATATTTTCTAGTATTTTGAAAATGATTACAACTGAACTTTAGATTTCAACACTATATTTCACTTGAAATTAATAATTTGTGCATATATGAATTTACTAAAATGATGTGTCAGAACGATACTACTGAGCTTTCATATTAAATGTTATTGATCTAATCTAATTGAATTGAATTGAACTCCTTGTATATAAAACTATAAATAACTTGAAATATCTAAACCAATCATCAAATAAATAATAGTTGAAGGGACTATACATATTATTATCATAGATTGACAACTACAAGGAATAGAGATATCTAATAGAACACTCTAGTATGTGTTTCACTAGTGAAGATTTTGGGAAAACCATTATACATCGGTACCTCTAGAGTATATTGTGTTTTAAGCTGATACAATCAGGCGCACAAATTTTATAAATGATATCATTCACTCAGTAAATTTTTTCACATATTTAGATCATGTATACCTCAAAATCCAAATTGGGGCTCATTGAGATAAACAAAATAAACAAGAAAAATAGAATCAATTTATTCACATTTTGGATTTAGATTTTTGAAATCATGGTTCAAATATAAATCACTTTGAGTTCAACTTGGAAAATATAGGCTAAATTGATTTTTTACAAATTTATTTCATATATATATATATACGAATGAAAAATAGTCACTTCCTATAATATATGTCATTTGAGGTTAGTGTATAAAATTTCTTCTCATAGCATGAATTTTTGAGCTATTTTAATCTTGAATGGACAAACCCATCAAAGTAGAGTAAAACAAACAAAAACATTAGATTCTATCAACAATGATTCCATAACACAAAAATTACATTTAAACAAGTTTTAAAAAAAGATTTCTACAAAATAAGCACGAATTCCAAATCTCATGATAAAATCCCCATTTTACTACAATCAATCAAGATCCCGAAGATATGACGGATATAGTGTCAAATAGCTAAAATTGAGTGCATACTTAAATATCTAAATGGGTGTAAATATACTCACTTTTACTATAATAAGAAGGTAAAATACCTCAATGCTAAGAAGTTGAATTCAATAATTTCAAAAAAAGTTCCTCCAAAATTCTGTAATGTTGAAAACCACTAAAATAAATTCATGTCTTAGAATCCTTCTTAGGTGAAAGTATGCAGAACTTGGGTCCTTCAGAAATATTTCAGCCACGTCAATAGATCTAATCAAACTTGAAAGAAATGAGAAAAGATGCAAAGAAGTTACTAGATTCAACTTGAACTTGTGGATGAACTAGATCAAATCTAGGTCAAAATCCACTCAAACTCACCTCTACCTTCAAACACAAAATTTTAGAGAAGAACAATTAGTTTTGAGGTCTTTTAGGATGAATTAGTCTTATAAGGACATTTTAGGTTCTTGGATATATTGGAAAATGGTCCATTAATTATGTTTTACTTTACATGTTAATTCTTAGAACAACAATTTGGAAATTTTGAGTATCTAACCTTCAAATAAATATTTGTAAAATTCTATAGATTTGAAGTCTATTCTAGATTTTATTACTAACCTAAATTCATTTATTCAAAGTCAACATCAATTTAATTTATTTACCATAATTTCATCATTTTAACCCTCTTTAGGGCAAAGTCAAGACAAAAGTCTAGTTTATGCCAAACTAGGATTTTCTAGCCAAATTATGTGTAGTTAAAGATAATTTCAATATGGCATTCCAATCAATAAAATGAAAAATAAATGTTATTTTTACATAAATTTGGTGAAAGAACACTATTCAACAAAAAATGTACGTTAAAAATTAATAAGGGTTTATGGTTTGACAAATAGGACAATACAGTTGCAAATTTGCAGGACACGTTACCCTTATTCCAAAATTAAAATACAGTAGTATATTAGCTTAATTTTAATATCACCGTGAACTAATTGCATGTTCATAATAATGGTAGGCTATTTGGCTCCACGAAACATGAGATATAACTGTGTCCCTCTCAAAGGGGACAAATGAACTGTTGTCTTATTGTTTCTGTGTAACAAATATAAATATTACAACTAGTTTATTGGACATATTATGACCAACATCCATTACATTACTTTAATCATGTAAACCAATTTACCACTGACTATTGAATATGAACATAAAGAAAATACTATCTTGTAAAAATTGACTGCCTGTCACACTGCCAAAAATGAATGGTAGTGGTAGGCATCAAATAGGATGATTTGTACCTTATGTATATGTCTTATGAATACTTGAATTGTCACTTTCAAAGATTGTTAATAAGATATGATATTTTTTTCTGTTTACTAATGAGTTATCGGTTGGATTTCAACAAAAATCCCTCCCCACTTCATGGATCAAAATTTAATACAATGGGAGACACCTTCCCCTATTGATACATTTCATCATAGTCCTTTATATATTGTCCAAATATAAATGTTCTTTCTTCCTATAACTAGGAACTGCATGTCTGCATCTTAGCTCATATTTTGCATAAGGACCAGTGGATAGTAGTCATTAGGATCGGCATAGTACATCTATTCTTATCTATACATGCATCTATTTATGTCTATTCTAACTTCAGTACTAAATATAACTTATTGATGTATAGTCAGATTACTTTCTACCCGTAATTTTATAACAGGCTTTATATATATATATATATATATATATATATATATATATATATATATATATATATATATATATATATATATATATATATATTACGTGGCCCATTCCTAGCATGGTCTAAAATGGGCTGAATTTTTGGTGCACGCGGTGTCTGATTTCACTTGCTTGTTAGCTCTTCCCCTGTTCTGGTTTCATTTCCATAGATTCTTTCCTAAAAGTTCCTCCACTATCCATTGCATGTATTCTTCATGTATGCATACATCTATTTGTATTTATACTAACTTTAATTAGGTTGAATTTACTTTTTCATTTTTACAAGTACCCACTCTAATGATTGGCAACAAATAATCATAATTCTTAGATGACCTTACTTATATCATTATAACATGTGCTAAACATATCATTCAAACTAGATTAGACATGTATGTATTCATGTCATAGTTTATTATATGATAGGACACACCAATTAGGGAGAGGACATGTTGTACAAGATAAACAAGTTTCTTGTATCTGTGTCGAAACATTATGAGATGTAAGGAGTTTGACATGAAGTAGGAGTCTCAACTACATAAAATAATTCTTGTCTTCATTCTAGTCTCAATCTAGGATATTAGATATGAGACCTCAAAAACTATTTAAGGATAGTTAGATAGAAATTTAAGATGAAAAATGTTGTTAGTTGTTTTAGCACGTAAAATTTCAAAAACTATTTAAGGATAGTTAGATAGAAATTTAAGATGAAAAATGTTGTTATTTCTTAGAATCCATCATTTTTTATAGTCAATGAACAAAGACAAAATATTAGATCCTCAATCCAAACACCTCTGCGGGATGACTGGATTCCCCCTTTAGAAGGTTCATTTGTTTAGAATTATCTTTATTGTATATTATAATATAGTTTATGTTGGTATGAAATTAACCCCATATATCTCTATCATAAATAGCAAGTGAGCAAAGGCAACATTCCAGATCTTCATCGCGTGCATCTCTACATGAGGATTCACTTTTCCGTTTCAGAGGTAATGCCATTGGAACACAAATTGTATACATATAAGTATGTTTATGTCAAAGACTTTTCTTAGAATCCATCATTTTCTGTAGTGAATGAACAAAGACAAAATATTAGATCCTCTGTGCAAACACCATTGCGCGGTGATAGACTCCCCCCTTTAGAAGGTATATTCAGTCAAATTAAGCTTTATTATTTATTAGACAAGAGTTTATGTTAGTACATCATTAACACCATAGACCTGTATCATACATAGCGAGTGGGGAAAGTCAACATTCTAGATCTTCACAACATGCATTTCTTTATGATGACACACTTTCCCCACCAAGAGGTAATACTACATTGGAAGATACGTGGAACACTAACAAGCATGTCTATGTCAAAGACTTCTTTTAAACTCCATTATTTTTTTCAGTGGATGAACAAAGACAAAATATTAGATCTTCAATACAAACACCTATTCAAGATGAAAGACCCCCACCTCTAGAAGGTATAATTGATCAACCAAGCCTTTATATTTTACATTAGATTTTATATCGACACACTTCTCTATGTAAAAGGAATATGTGTTCATACTTGTAATAAATCTGGTCTATGACTATATTACTTTCATTGTTTGATGTTGATAATTTTCAGATTTTGACACTTGTCAAATGAAAAAACGTTCCACAAGGGGGAGAAATACCTTGAAAGCAGTTGCTCCTATGAATGGTAAAAAACACAAGTGCTACATTTTTTATGACGGAAGAATTGTTGGTCCTGGAAGGAGAAAATTGAGTAGCTTCTTAGGAATTTTAGCACGCAATCATTGTCTACTTCCTATACATAAAGAATGGGGATTAGAGCACGAGTCAACAATTAATCGTGTAATGGTTGAAGTTCATGTAAGTTGTCTTTTCTCATTTACTCTACATGCTCATAATATGTCTACATTTAAAACTATAATATCTATTTTTTACTTTATTGTAACGTCATCGTGCATATTTGTGTTTTGTCATAAAGCGTGACTATGACTTCTTCAGTATGGATGGGACTCCATTGCTTTCATTTGAGGAAGTAATAAACTTTGTCAAGAAGACAATCAACCAACAATTGAGAGAATTTCGTGCATTGCTAAAAAGCAAACTAGACCCTCATATACCCATTGTTGAACAAGTGCAACCCTTAGATAACAGAGTTCCTCCAGATCATTGGCTATCATTAATAGAGTTTTGGAGTAAAGAAACAAAGATGGTAAGAGGATGTGAAATTTTTTATAACTTTGATAGTTAATTCATAAGGTACTTATTCCATTGAGATGAATAATGACATTGAATGATGTGTAGATGGAATCTAGTAGAAACAAAAGAAGTCGAAGTGTTTTACATGCAACACATACATCAGGACAAATATCATTTGGTGAAAGACAAGATAAAGCGGTATGACCACTACCATCCCATACAAACTCACTAGAATGTGTATTTCTATTAATGAGGTTGTGAATGTCTTATTAGGAGAAAGATGGTGTTTTAGTTCCAATTGTAGAAACATATCTGAATTCTCACAAAAAGAAGAATGGAGAGTACATAAGTGAGAATATGAAAGAGATTTGCGTAAGTATATGTTTATTAAATTTTGTCAATATATTACAAAAAGAACTTGATTTATGAATTTGAATTGTAGGAAAAGATAGAACTAAGGAGTAGAGAGTCGGGTGCACAAAAAGCAAAACAACCATTATAGTTCATTTCAATTGTTGATGATGCACATGGATCCCATCATGGTGGATATGAAAGAGGGTTTAGTGGAGGTATTACAAGAAGGAATTTGAAGAAGAAAATGTTAGCCGAAGAATCAAATAGGATTGCAACAATAGATTGAAAATCACAATTGGAAGACAAAGACAATCAAATTAAAGAAAAAGACCATCAAATCAAAGAAAAAGAACGTGAACTTGAAATTTTACGTGCTAAAATAAAATCACTTGAGTGCCAAGTAAGATGATATATCTTTATCTCATTGATAATGAACTGAAACTGATTTTGTTTATTGACAATTATATACTTCTAATTTTAGGGAATGTCTGCAAATAATGAGTTTAATTCTCAAGCAACACCACATGCTTTGGTATGTTGATGATGTTTTGTACTTTTCTTACTAAATATTTCTTATAAAATAATTTGTCATTTTTCAAATCTTTTTTTAGGATGGGACAAATTATGATTCTCTAATAAATGTGCAAATTGATTCTGACTTGGTAAGTGAAACAATACTTCTAAGATGTAAAAAGTCATGAAATCTAATATGATTTTTGTGTTAGGATGAACCTTATGATCCATTAACATATTATCAAATTCAAAGATCGCCTACACATGTAAGTACTACTATTTTGACCATGAGGCTATATTAGGATGTTGTCAATAATTTTTCAACATTTTCACCTTTCATTCTAGTATCGAGCATCTGGGATGAGCAAAAGAGTGTTAGGTCCCAATATTGGGACACAGTGAAAGACGAACATTGGATTTTTGTTGTCATAATCTTTTTTAGGTATGAAATCTTTCTATTTCTAAATTACCATATATAATATAGACAAAACTTGCCATAGTATGTTGTGCAATAATCAGTGTTACAAGCATTGAATTTTCTTACCATTAGGAATAATGGTGGATATGGGATGGCATGAAGTTCATGCACTTGGAGGGCTTGGTCATTTTGGGGGAAGAAGCATGACACATGAAGAGGATGGCTTAATTTTCATGGCTTGTTGATATCAACTTTTTTTGGGTATGAATTTAAACTTCTCTTTGATGAGTAGCGGTATATTATTAAGAATGCTGGGACAAACAAGACAATCTTAGGTCCGATTGTTGGGGCCTGATGCAATAAAATCAGTGGATTTTTGTTGTTATCATTTTTTTTGGTATTAAAATTCTCTTTGCTGAAGTACTATATAATTTTGACAAAAGCATCATAGTTACCCTTATGATAATGTGTTAAAAGTACCTAAATTTACCCTCAACGGGATTATGGTGGATATGGGATGACTTGTAGTTCATGCTTTTTTGGAGCACTTGGTCATTTTTGGGGATTAAGGATGACATAATAAAGTGGGATGACTTGAATCTCATGACTTGTTATCATCAATTTTTTGGGTATGAATTCAAACTTCTCTTTGAAATAATGAGTATACATTGGTGCACTTGACATATAGTAAAATTTTTATTTACAGAAAGAATGTCGCTGAAGGGGATGGATAGAAGTTTGTCATTCTTGAAGGGTTTGGTCATCATGGGACGAGAAGGATGACTTGTTCAAGGTTCTTTGTTTACTTAATTAGGTAATTTCTTGGGCTGTTTTTAATGTATTTACCAATGATATTTAGCTATACAAATAGACTTTTTATCAATTGCCAATACTATTTTTAACACTTTAAGATCTTTGAATCCCATCCCTCCTACATATTTGGGAAGACATAACTTGTCCCATGCTTTCAAATGTATCTCCCGCTCTGAGCCTTTGGACCCCTTCCAGAATCTTGCCACAACTTGATAAGGACCTCCTTTCCTGGCCTGGATAGAAGTTTTTCCTTCCACCCTTACAATTTGCACCATATTTTCTCTTTCACATGTGAGGATACTGCTTTCAATAGGTTAACAAAACCCCTCCTCATAGCTTAGTTTATAGCTGATTTAGGCACAGACTATATAGTTCTTACTATTAGCCATTTATTAACGAAATATGATTGAAGCCGACAAGTGGTAGATTACTCTTATTTAGCTCTTTCACATTCATGTTGTATCTTGTAGCATTCAACATTACAACAAAAAGTATTCCTACAATATCATGATGAGATATGGACTGTCCAGATTAGGCCAGTCAGTGTCGGGTTGGATTTATTCAGGTTGGGTGATTACTTTTGTTATTAAACCCATGCCATATTGGTTAGGGTTGAGTTTGGATCATGTTAACAGAACCAAACTCATTGCCATCCCTACTCTTCTTATTTTGGAGATATTTTAATGACAACTCTTTTGGGATATTTAAGATATGTCCCATCTCTTTGGATTTAGACTAAATATATACATAACAGGGGATCAGTTTGGATCATGTTAACCGAACCCAACTCATTGTCATCCCTAGTATGCTTACTTTGGGACTCTTTTTTATGACAGTTCTTTTGGAATATTATATATTTGTTCTCTTTGGATTTAGATTAAATATACTTATAGGGGATCAATTTGATATGTTGTAATGCAACTTCAAATTTGTTTATAAATTCCATCCGATTCGACACAGTGCAATACAAATTTGTCAAATTGTAACCAGTTGATATATATCTTCTTTCTATAGATAAGATCTGCTTGGGATATGTGTTGCAGTTAAAGGATAACGAATGTGTTCTCTTGACCAGGATCTCACAAACAGTTGGTTTCAAGTCTGGATTGGATAGCTTATCTAACAGAAAAGGATGAAAGAAATGATCATTTCATGGACAGCTGTAGTGAAGACTGGTGGATGGATTCCCATCTTACTGGATATCGTGGTGGATTATTTTTGGTATACTTGTATGGCGTTGGCCCATTTCTGTAAATCTGAAACCAGTATAAAGTTTCTTGGTTTAGCAATTGATTTATGTTGCTTGTCACAGACATGTAAGTGCAAGGACACAGACGAATGGCCCGACTCGATCGGGACCATATATATTTCTTGTTTGATGTTGCATTTCAAGAGTTTTCGGGTATAGGTGATTGCTTGTGAATATAAACTAACCTATGAAGGTATTGTGTAGCAAAAAGTTTTTTGATTGATTGTTTCCTCTTGGGTAACACAAGAAAGAGACTAGTCTCGCAAGGTCAACAAGCTGAAATGCACGAGTTTGCAGCAATCAAGGGTTTAAGTCATCCATTTCCTTCAAATAACTACCATAATTAGACAATTGTCGTATTTTAAAAATATGCCAATCATAGTTAGTTTGACAAAATACACTTGATTTAGACTAGAATAATATGGAAAATGAATAGATAAGAAAATCACATGAACAAGAGAAACGTACCATTAGGAGTGTAAACTATAAGGTTCGATCAACAAGCCATCTAAGTAATGGCATCATTACTCATCCAATACCATAGATACTAATGGAGTACCAATTTGAAAAATATAACCATACCGTATTTGGTTTGTGATATATGGATCTCTTCTTGTACTTAAATCTGTTGTTGTACACGTTCACAAAAAAGTAGTTTACAAGAACAAATCATCCTAAAAAATCATACCGACATAACCCAAACACATTTCCACTACCAGCTTTAAGCGATGTGATTAGATCTTTATTGGTGTTTGGTGAGCTTTGGTCATTTTATACTCCTAAGGTGGGGTGTGAGTTACATCTAGACCCAATATAAAGATTTGTGTAGTTGTGGAATAGGAATAAAGGGTCAATCTTGTCTACTAAATTTAGGACAAAGAGAAGTCACTTCTTGACTCAGCCTCAATCTTTTGAAATGAAAATGAGAAGAGCCATTGGATTTCTAGGCACATTTGTTGTAATAGGGGTAATTTTGATAAGAAACTTCTTGCCTCATTCAATAAGTGATAAGTCTAGTTTTGCATCAAGAAATTATGTCAGATTTGGTACCCTTCAACTAGCTCTTTTCCTCATATATACCCTCATAATGCATATATGCCTTATACCCTAAGAAATCATATTTTCCTATAAATAATACCCATCATGTGACGTCGCAAATAGAATGACATATAAACAAAAAAAGAAAGAGATCTTGGAGTGCAAGAGATTATATCTTAATCTTGTTGTATTCCGTTCCCAACCATATATAATCCATAGCCCCACCCCACGTAACTCACATGTTTCCTAGGATATCAAATATAAAAAAGATTCTAACAGAAGTAGATGTTCATCTTAGACGACATCAAAGAAACGCCATCATCTCATTGTATTTCTTTTAGTATGATATCCTTCTATTTTTTACTTTCAAATTAAACATATCTCAAGCAAATAATATGAGCCTCATCATTGTTCATGATTCTTGTTAACAAACACTATCTTTTCCTTTCCTAGTAATCTACATTATGCTTATATACATATTTTTAAATAATATCATGTATATCTTTCTCAATACGTTTCAACAACATTCTTAGTAAGAGATTCTTTTTCCAAGAACCTTTCCATACAAAAATATGACATAATACACATGTGCCTCATTTTTTTAACATATTATTATTCAATGGTAATTTTTTTTATTATATAGTTCTCATGAATGAATAAAGTGGATGCTTTACTCTTTTAATTGTTCTTTCTTCCTTGATCGGTATCCCTCACTTAATCATTAAATAAGTCGAGTTATCAATCATATATAATCCTTTTTAAATATCATATACACTTTAAGAACATATAAACAAACTAAACTTAAATTGTAGTTTAGGCTTATATATATATATATATATATATATATATATATGTTATAAATATGTGGTTGGACATATTTCATACTTGTACATTTGAATTTCATTAATCTTCAATAAAATACAATTTAATATGCTACAAAAATAGATTGTCTCATTAACAAGAAACAATATCATGGAAAACATGCTTATAAATTAATAATAGACATATTCATATTTTTTGTAATGGCTATTTTATAATTATTTAATTTCCAAACTAAAATGACCATTATAAATAAAATACCAAAAAAATGGTCAAACTCTGTATAAATCTTTGTATATAATTTGATATTATATATAAAATTCCAAGTATATGTGATAATTATAGTACCTCATAATTATTTTACTATATTTCACTATCATAAGTGTACAGAAAACAAACATTGGCTACATTTTTATCCATATAGGGTACATGTTTTACGAATCTTAGTAAATCCATACATATATGTTCTTCCCTAACATAAATTTACTCAAGTATACCAAAATACCTAATAGTAAATTCACTAACACAATTTCTCTAATATAGGTTGATAGAATGTCAGTTTGTGTTTCTAATTTGTGATCTCATTTTGTCTAATTTATCTATTAGATGTATATAATATGAGTTATTATTTAACGGCTCCGTTTTTATAAACTACGTTTCATGCTAGTTTAATTCTAGTGCCTAGGATTGAAGCATGAAAGCTTATTACACAAATCACAATATAGTTTTGTTTCTTGTTAAAACTGTAGGACATGCCTGTGGCCTTCCCAAATATAGGACATGATGCAACATCTACTGTACTGAAAGTAGTCAGTGAAAACGCTGTAGAACATTGCAGTTTAATAAAAAAATAAAGGGTCTACACCAACGATTATAGTCCAGCTCAATTAGCAAGTAAAACAAACCAGCCTTCCATATAACAATAACGTTTACAGTAATTGCAGCAAATGCATAACCGGCATTTACTGCTCCGATTATTTGACCAACACATGAACACACAACACCAATAGAAATACGATTTCAGTCTCAGAAGCTGGGACAATAATATGTTTTTTTTTTAAATCCATTATAAATGAACATTGCATTCAGTTTGTCATGTACATGTTGAATGTAGTTCATGCGTCGTGTTTACTGATTCGAATATAGAACATCAACGTTTCTTTTATAGTGGCGGCGGCTGCCGGGGTGTGCGTGGTGGCTGTTTGGGGTGTGACGAGGGCAAGGCGTAGAGCCAAAGCCGCAGCGAAGCGGCACATGTTGAGCAAGCTGCGCGAGGCAGGGGCAGCTACGACTTAGGGACACCGGGAGGGAGAGGGAACCGTTGAGTATCAATGTTGCGGCATTCCAGAAGCACACACTCAGGAAACTCACATTCTCCCAGCTAATTGAGGCCACCAACGGCTTCTCTACCGCGGCGTAGTTGGGATCCGGAGGGTTTGGGGAGGTTTTTAAAGCGACGCTCCAGGACGGTTCCTGCGTCGCCGTTAAGAAGCTGGTGCGGCTCAGCTGCCAAGGGGACAGACAGTTCGTCGCCGAGATGGAGACGCTCGGGAAGGTTCACCACCGCCACCGCCGCGGCAAAAAAACCTAAATGGCACATTTGCCAATTTTAATTACATAAATGGCACGTTCTTGAACTTATTGTTCAAAATGGCACGGTCCCCTGCTGGGACGCATTGCTCTCACGCGAGGCAATGCGTCCCGGCGGGGACGCATTGGTCCCACAGGAGGACAATGCGTCCTGGTTCGGGACGCATTGCTCTGTTGTGGGCCAATGCGTCCCAGCTGGAGACGTATTGGTCCCACAACAGAGCAATGCGTCCCGAACCGAGACGCATTGCCCTCCTGTGGGACCAATGCGTCCCCAGCCGGGACGCATTGCTCAATGTGTCCTCATGCAGGACTCATTGTACCAACGCGTCCCCATGCAGGACGCATTGCGTTTTTTAATCATATTTTTGCAGTCACTGATATTGCTTCATGGTTATTGATATATATATTAACAATATTGATTATATTTGTACATTTATAATTCGTTCACTTGTATTTGGATGTCTATAATATACCCAATTATTATAAATTTGTCAATTTCAATAGCTCGTAACATGCATATGGAATATATAAGTGTATTGCAACCAACATCGGTTGGTTCCTAATTCATTATATAATAAGAACTTAATCCAAAAAAATGAGATAGCAATTAAAAATAAGGTTAAAACATGAACCAACATGACGAGAAATAATACACAACAGAACAATATGATAGATAACTGTACAATAATACACAACAACATGATCCAAAATGAACCAATGTGATATCATAATATGATAGATCCACATACAATAGATGTCCTCACAAAGGCATACATACAAAACTGTACAATATATAAAAAACTAAGTTTGTCGTCCTCGCCCATGACGTCCTCACCCACCTCCCTCTACATCAGGATCCTCTGTACCGATGTCATCTCGAGACGGTTGAACTGTGGACAACTGCGTAGGAGGCTGCTGGCGAGCATCAGGGAAGAAATGAAAAGGTGGAGGTGGGGTGAGGGGTCTCTGAAAACCAGGATAGGATGCATCAGGTGGGGTGCATCCTGAGAAATCAAACGGAGTAGGTGAATATGTGACATAAGATGGTGGTCGGCTCTCGGGAATAATTGGTGGTGGGAATGGAGTGTACGGAACAGAAGAAGAACTTGCTCCATAGTATGATGGTGGCTGAGGTGGGGTGATGAATGAGGAATATGAAGCAGCTCTTGAAAAATATGGCTCTGTCGGTCCCCATGACATGAACTGAGAAGTGGGAGTGGGAGTGGGAGTGGGCTCAGCAGTAGGAGTAGGAGTAGGAGTAAGGAGTGGGCTCAGGGGTTGTGGTATGAGTGGGTATGGGATCCCACGGCCGAGCATAGTCCGGAAGACTATCAAAGTAACTCCCCTGGATGTTATAGATGTTGTCTCTGATCTGTGCAGGGGCGTGCTCTAATGCCGCTCGGATCGCCACCTGTGTTTGTACCTGTAAAACAAAGTATGTACACATAATAAAGATCAATTACATATATTTCAAATAACAAAGATAAATAATAACAATTTGTAAAAGAAATAATAATGATACTCACAAATTCCTGCTGGCAATAACTTTGCGGGTAGTATATGCTTGGAGGCATAGCTGGAGGGGGCACGATGTATTGGGGATGATACCATGCATAGTGAACCTGAGGACTGAAGACTGTATCAGTTAGTGGAGCGGGAACTAAGCTCTCACATCTGTTGTTCCACATCTGCACCTCTTGCCTATAATGAAGCATCCAATCCTCAGCTGCATGACCCCTCCCATCTATCCGGCTAAGTTGCGGCAGCTCAAGAGTAGGTTGTACTTGAACAAAGCCGAACTTTCCAAGTACTCTGTCGGGAAAGTGCCACTCCACTATTGTGTAGCACAACAGAGGCACTCGTGCCAACCAAATATCACTACCATCTCTACAAATGGCAGGAAATCTCTCGAGAACATCAGTAGTGTAAGGAGTCAACTCTATCTGTTATTCATATAGACAACGTGTATCATATAAAACGGAGTAAATTGCAAATAAATAAAACATACCATACAACAGAGGTAAGTAAGTTATACCTATGAGGGCAAAATCTGGTCAAATGTTGAATTGTAAAACTGAATTGTTCCCCTGATAGTTTGACTCCTTTGGACAAAGGTAGGCCACCTATTAAATTGACAAACTAAATTTAGATAAACACTACATAATATTTGGACAAATATAAAAATTAATTGTGTAGATCTTTAACCTGTAACCCAATGGTACATCTTCTGACCAATCATCCCAGCGCATTGCAATTGTACCTGGGCGTTCAATTCCCAACCTCTCCCAACACCACAGCTGTAATAGGCACACACAACCTGATAGATGGGTAGTTCTCCTAGACCGGGTGGTTGCCTTATACAACTCCCTATATAAAAAAGTTAGAGTTGCAGCACCCCAAGATAGAGTGCCACAACGTGCAAAATCGGACACAAGAGGGAGGTACCTAACATGAACTCTATCCCCTATACTATCTGGGATAAGGTAACTACCTAAGAAATATAAGAGATATGCCCTAGTATACCTTGTCCTCATTTCTACTTATTGTTCTTCATCACCCCCAGTCAGATCCATATCCTTGAAGGTCTCACGCAACCAAATCAAGGAGATATGCCCCTTAGACATCCCATCTGGTGCATCTGCTAAGAAATTCTCACAAAGGTGAGTCCATGAAGAAAATTGCCCCTCATCTACACCTAAAGGAAATGAAGCTATAACCGGTGGGCCATCAATCCTCAGGCCTAAAAGAACTGTAACATCCTGAAGAGTGACACTCATCTCAAAAGGGGCAAACCTAAAAGTATTGCTAGAGTTGCCCCACCTGTTAACTAATGCAGTGATTAAAGTAGGGTCAAGGTGGATACATGGTAGCCTATGAACAAGTCCAAAACCAGCTATGAAAATATTTTCTAAAACATCCTGGTCAGTACTAGGCCATTGTGCCAACATAATGTGGTGTTGGGAGAGTCGGTAGGTTTCTTGTCTAGGAATCATATCTATGATAAGTGCAAATATTACATTAAATGAAAAGTGCAAATATTGTACAACATTTAAGATTGTCAAGATTCTTCATTAGATAAGATGAAATTAATTCAAATACATGAACCACCAAACAATATAAAAATACAACATGAACTACAAAAAGAGAAATACTACAATAATTAGTTACTGCATTTGATTCAATATCTCATCTAGAGGTTCATAAAATGGCCACATTTGATGTACAACTCGATGTATCTCTGGATGTGATACAGTTAACTGATTTTTAACTTTTTCATTGATTGGCATTGCTTTCTGTTTCGTGTGATCCCAATACCAACCAGGTAGCTCAAGAAGTTCTTCATACATGTGAAACATTTGCTTTAAAAATTGCCAATGAAATTTTGCTTGTTCTTTTGTCACTATAAATCCTAACTTGTTGTACAAAAAATCTGGTACGTCATTCCAGTCATCATCCAATAGAGTTTGATGAGCCATTTTTCCCTGTAGGCACTTTGTAGCTATTATTTGGATTAACTCTACGGGCATGTGAAATGTCCATGTCCTTCGACGAGCCATCTATAGAAAAACCATTATAAATTCATTGTTTTAGTGAAATTAAAATTGCAAACATTACATGACTTTAGTGAAATTGAAATTGCAAACATTACATGACTTGAGTAAATTGAAATTGGAAACATTACATGACTTCAGTAAATTAAAATTGCAAACATTACATGACCAGACATCATATGACATTAGGACAAGTGCGTCTATTATGGCCCTTTCTGCCACACTTATGACAGTGATATGTATACTGATTTAGATCAACATCCATAGTTGAATGCCTTCTCTTTTTCTTTGGTCTTCCAGCTTGCCTTCATTTTCTAGGGGGTAATAAGGGATAAATACCTCTACTTTCATCAAATTGAGGCCAATACCTCTTGTCGGGAATACCACGAAATTCAGTTTTGTATGCATTTAGATAAGCCTCATTTGTATAATATGCACTCACAAGTGCATCAAGATCCCAATTGACAGAGTCTGCAGCTACCCAAACATGAGAGCATGGATAATGCCATTGTTGTGGAAAACCACAGCTGCATTGGCTGCCACCATTTGGACGCACTGAATTGAGGTGGTTGACTCCATTCAGTAGTTAAATGACTTTGAGAGAATTGATGTGGTTGACTCTGAGGGAATTGATATTGAACACTAGTATAGAAATGGGTTATAAAGTCACTTTTCAAGGTGTCGGTTGTATACCGAAACCGACACCTAAACTCTACAGTGTCGGTTGATAACAGAAACCGACATCCAATCCATGAAGGTCAACCAGACACGGGTACCGCTTTTATTAAGTGTCGGTTAATTAATAAACAACCGACACCTAAACTCAACCGCCAAAACCAAAATTCCAGCGAAAAAATTGGCTCCAATATTTTACATATTGCGTCGGTTCGTAACTAAATAACCGACGACTAAAGGGTATTCGCGAGATAGGAATAGTTGTCGGTTGTCTTTTAATCAAAAACCGACGACAATAATATAGTATAGGTGTCGGTTTTTGCAAACGAACCGACACTGTTGGGTTAGTTGTCGGTTTTTTAAATAACCGACACTTATTGTCAACTAAATAGCCCACCTTGCCCGACCGATTCTTCCCATTTCCCTTTCCCTATTTCCCAATTTCCCTAGCTTCGGCGATTTTTGCTCCCTGCCGCCGTCGCCGCTCCCTGCCGTTTGTGCTCCTCCGTCGTTCTCCGTCGCCGCCGCTCCTTCTTCCGTGCTCGCCGCTCGTCGCCGTCGCCGCGAGAAGCAGTCGCCGCCCGCCTGCCGCCGGCCGCCCTCTCCGCTGTCGCCGGTAGCAGCTAGGTCTCCTAGCCTCGCCGCCCTCTCCGCCGCTCCTCTTTTCGCCGCCGGAAGCTGCTAGGACTTGCTCCGGCCGCTGCTTGCTCCTCTTCCCTCAAGGTGCCCGCCCTGCCTTCTTCTTCCTCTGCTCGTCTTCCCTCAAGGTGCCCGCCCTGCTGCTGGGCATTTTTTTTTAATTTATTTACTTCCTATGAGAATCAGTTTTAATTAGGGCTCATACACATATTGATGTACATAAACTTGTTAGAATAAATGCTGAAAAGGTGTGATTTTAGGGTTTAGGTACTGATTTTGTGCTTCTACTGAGCTGAATCCTCTATTGTCTATACAATACATGTAATTTTGATCAAGTGATGATATGTAAATGTGGAAATAAGTTAGTAAGGTATCAATGATAAGTCTGCTGTAATGTGATGCAAAATAGTTATTGTATAGGGTGTTTTATGTGTGACAAGTGTATTGTTTTATAGTTGTGCATACCTACGAGTTATCAGGAACACATAAATGAATGTCTAACACCTAAATGAATATCTAGTTGTGTATTTTCCTAGTATCGTGAAAGATTCTCAATCGTGTGTATCACATGAGATTCTTATCTCAACACAATGGACTGCAATATATGCATCTAATGCCTTAAATGGAAGACTCGAATGTTATAAAATCCCATCAAAGTAGGTAGAAACAACTTATATATATTCAGATCTTAATATTTCCATGAAGTGCACATTATCTTACTCAGGAAAAGTATGTGTATAATTCCATTATATGGTTCTATTTTAGTAAGCACCTAGAAACCCGTCCAAGATTTACTCATTAGGAGCATTTCCTCATTTGTTCTCTAAGTACATTTGTAGACTTCTTTTCAAGCTATCATGTCTACCACAATAAAGTTGGTTATGACAAGCAATAAAAGGTTAACTGATGTTATACAACTTTTTCTGAAAATATATAACATCGTTATATGTACTTACACTTTGTTCATACTAATATTGTGCAGTCTCTGTCCACCCATAACAATCATTATGAACTGGGCCTCTATGTCAATGTTAACGTTCCCTATTGAAGAACAATTGGACATCATCCTAGATGATCGTTCCTTAAACCAATTGGCCATACCCAAACATTGGCGTTTTCTAAAAGGAAGACACTACATGCCTGGTAAAGTGACCATAACTTTTGGCAATTATTCACATGTTATCGAGGTTGAGTATGATTTGGCGGGAAATCTTGTATCAAAATCCGGTTGGCGTGATTGGATTGGAGAGATGCATGTGGTCCGTTGCAACAGGATTTTTCTCCGTCCAGTTGGCCATAATTCCATCAAAGTTTGGATAACCAACAACAACTGTGAGACCCCCGATCATCTATTGCGGTATGAGCGCACAACGTCGGATATCATCTATGAGGAATCTGAATTTGAGGCCCCTGTCAGTTCAGATTCGTCTAAATACAGTGAGGAGCTTCGTGACACAGCTTCATCATCAAAAAGAAGTTATTGATGTGGGACCATGTTGGTGTAGTATTTAGTTGTCTATCTATCTATCTTGACTTGTCTGTATTAATAGTTTTTTTTAATTATGCGCATGTTTAGGGGTACATCAACCCCTTTGTTTAGTTATTGTTTAGGGGTACACCCCTGTGTGTGGATGTAAAAAGAGATTAATGAATGGAACTGAAAGTTGCTACATGAATGCTTATAACTGAAGTGTGTGTTCCCATGAATGTTCCCATTTGCATGATTACACTACTGTTTTCTCATATTGTTTAGTCTATTTTAATATGACATACTTGCTTATATCTTGCTTAATGATGAACTGTAATGCACACATGTGACATGCTTGGAATGTAAATGATGAACTTTTCCCTAAATTGCCAATCATGCTTTTAAAGACATCAATAATCACCCTAACTTGAAGAACTAGGATTTTAGGTATAAGAATGACAACACATTATTTGTTGGCCAAGATTTACTCACCCGAGATTACATACGCGATGCTGAGAGTAGGTTCTTGATCGATTCCAATTCTAGACATTGATCAGTATTTCACTAACTCTACACTAATAATTTTTGTTTGTATTCTCTTTGAAAAATAAATATAGGAAGAAGGCTATGCAGGACGGCCATGACATAGCTATGCAGTATATGCAGGATATGCAGGAAGAAGCCCCAATGAAGAGAAGCAGGATACATATACAATACATAAAGTGCAGCACACACAAGTGCTTCAGATTCATATAACAACATGACAGACTAACACATATATAGTGCATAACAACAGCAGCGCCGAATTTACATACAACACTAACTTAGTACATATATAGTGGGACTAAGGTGACGATACCACCTGCTAAAACAGGTTACCGACTACATGTTACGACTGGGAGGTCGTGACTCAGCAACGTATGCATTAGCAGGAGGACAAACATATGGTGATCTGTTTGTCCTCCTGCTAATGCATACTGTTGCTGAATCACGACCTCCCAGTCGTAACATGTAGTTGTCGGTAACCTATTTTACCAGGTGGGATCGTCACCTTATAAGTCCCACTATATATGTACTAAGCTAGTGTTGTATGTAAATTCGAGACTGTTGTTGTTATGTACTATATATGTGTTAGTCTGTCATGTTGTATGGACATCGATTGTATTGCTCAGGTATTATATAGTCTCATTAGATAATATGAAATATATCAATCTTATTTATAGCTCATTAATTATATATATACATCATTCTCTTTACAGGTGTTTAAAGCTGACCCCACTACAGGAACAGACTTACCAGATGTACATGCTCCCTATACGATGGGAGAATTAAATGAAGTAAGAGAAGAATGGGCAACAACCATACAAATAGTGGGGGTTTTAAAATATAATTGGGATGTTGATAGCAAATAATGACTAAAGAATTATATTTTGTAAATGAATTTCGGAATTATAATATATGTGTGAATGTTTCCACATGTCTAGATGTTTCTACATGTGTCTGAGTGAAAATGAATGAAAGTGTTAGGTTACTATATGAATGTTTCTACATGTGTGAATGTGAATGAATGGAACTACAGATTGCTAGCTACATGAATGTTTCTAAATGTGTGAAAATCAAATGGAACTGCAGGTTGTATTGCTAAATGCATGTGTCAATATTTTTGTTGTTAAATTTGTAAGTTTGTGGCCTGTTGTTGGCTGATATCAATGGATGTCGTAAAACCTACAGTTCAGTTAACTGAACTGCATGTTTCTCATCCTGCGACCAGCCACAGCAGGTCTGCAGACTGACCCAAAAAAAAAAACAATAGGCGTCGGTTATTTGTAAAAAAACCGACACACAATGATGTAATGTCGGTTTTTTAGATATAATCAGCGTCTATTTCCCATGGCGCGAACATATATGGTGTCGGTTTCTTACTAAATACTGACACTGATAGTGCCCAAGCTGGTACCAATAACAGGCGTCGGTAATTGTAAACAACCGACACATAACGTTACAGTGTCGGTTATTTAAATGTAACTGACACATTGTTTTGGCGCGAAGACTTATTGCGTCGATTTTTATCTTATAACCGACACTGATAGTGCCCAAGATGGCACCCTTTCTATGGCGCGAAGGGTTGGGGCGTCGGTTTCTTATCTAATAACTGACGCGTATAGTCCCCTGATGGCCCGTTTTCGGTCGCGCGTGAAGAGTTTGGGTGTCGGTTCTGGAACCGACGCGTAATGGATGACCTTTTAGTGTCGCCTACGTAGGCGTCACTCAGAAACCGATACTAAAGGCCTTAAATAACCGACACTAAAGGTAGGTTCTGTAGTAGTGGAAATTGATTCAATAGACTCATTAAACAAGGTTGTTGATGGATATATGTTTTTTCAAGAAACACATCAATATAGGCATCAGCTGAAAGTGATAACAAGGTTTTGTATGCATCATCATCATCAACTTGTACGAGCATATGATTTTCTCCAGGGAAAAGATAGGATATTTTGATAGAGAAGTGGTTGGGATTGATGTCAAGTGTTGTATAGATATATGATTTTAGTTCGGATAGGGTATTAATAAGTGAAATGTTTATGGGTCTAACAGATCGACTAGAATAAGACCCATCAGAGAGAAATTGCCCATCATATCGCATCTTCACAATTCGTGAATTTGAACTAGATGCCATGTTCTTATATTTTAGAATATTATATTAACATCAGAAAGAAATTCATATTTTATAACATTATATTAACATAAATTAATATTTTAGAGCAGTGACATCATTTTTAAAATAATAGTTAAGATTTTAGAACAATAATTTTGAATTTGGAATTAAATTTATTTGACTACTTTTTCTATAACATTAACAGTGAACAACAATTAAGAACAACAATTTTGCTATTTTTTTCAGTAAAATTAACTAACATTTCATAACAACGATTTTGCTAATTTTTTAGTAACACTAACATTTCAGAACAACAATTTTGCAATTTCGAACAATAATTTTTTTAGGTATTAATTAGCCTTCAATTGTCATTTTCTACATCATTTTTTCAGTAATGTGGAATTAAAGAGTAACAATACAATTATTTTAGTTGTAATATTTCGTACTAAAGTTAACATGGGATGAGCTTATAAAGAGAGATTTTGAATCTCTACATCTCAATCAGAATATGGCCCATGATAGAGCTGAATGGAAACGAAGGATCCATGTAGCCGACCCCAACATAGTTGGGATTGAGGCTTAGATGATGATGATGATGATGATGATGATGATTTCGTACTAAAGTTAAGTTCATGTTTTGAAAATTAAAATTTTGGTAGAATAAATACCTCAAATGGAGAGTTATGTGTTGACAATCGAAGAATACAAGAAAAGAAAGAAGAAGCTCCAAGATCGTCTCCGAGCAGTAGAAGATATCAGCTCCAAGATCGCCCGAAATAAGCTAGAAATCACCTCAAAGCAGTAGAAATCTGAGAAAAAACTCCAGAGCAATGGAGGTATAGCAAGAGTAAGGAAATGAAGAATGGTGTGAGTTTGGAGGGTTGTTTTCGGCCAATATAAATAAGGGAGCAATGCATCCCGGTTGGGGACATATTGCGCCCACGTGGCACCGCCCCGTGCCACGCAGCGGCCCCAACGGCAAAATAGTCGTTGCCCAGGGAGCAATGCGTCCCCGTCCCGGACGCATTGCCCGCGTGGCAATTTCTAGCCGTTGGGGTGCCTCGGCGCGCGACGCATTGGTCCCACAAAGGACAATGCGTCACGGTTCGGGACGCGTTGCCCTCCTGTGGGGTTAATGCGTCCCCCGCCGGGACGCATTGCTCTCACGCAAGGCAATGCGTCCCGACGGGGGATACATTGGTCCCACAAAGGGCAATGCGTTGCCTTCCCATGGCACCAATGCATCCCCCGTCGGGACGCATTGCCTCGCATGAGAGCAATGCGTCCTAGCAGGGGACACATTGCTCCAGAAATGTACCATTTTGAGCAATAAGTTTAAGAACGTGACATTAGATAATTAAAATTGGCAAATGTGCCATTTATTTTTTTTGGCTACTGCCGCGTCGGGGAGGAGCGCCTCCTTGTGTACGACTTCATGCCTCACGGCAGTCTTGAAGACGCCCTCCACCGCCGCAGCTGCCACCATGCCAAAACTTCCGGTGACGGTGACAGCGACAAGAAAGTACCGGAAAGGACAGGTTTGACGTAGACGGAGCGGAAGCTGGTGGCAATAGGGGCGGCAAAAGGGCTCTGATTTTTGCTCCACAACTGTATCCCGCACATCATCCATAGGGACATGAAGTCGAGCAACATACTGCTAGATGCTCGAATGGAGGCACGGGTGTCTGACTTTGGGATGGCGCGGCTCATCAGCGCCCTCGACACCCACCTCAGCGTCAGCAGCCTCGCCGGCACGCCCGGGTACGTTCCGCCGGAGTATTATCAGAGTTTCCGATGTACGACTCGCGGTGACGTCTACTCCTTCGGCGTCGTGCTGCTAGAGATCCTCTCCGGGAGGAGGCCAACTGACGGTAGTATGGGCGGGGAGGGGGGAAGCGGCAGCGGCGATGGGTACTCGTCGGGTGAATTCGGAGACACAAACCTCGTCGGATGGGTTAAGGGCATGGTGCGGGACGGCAGAGTGCGGGAGGTCTTCAATGTGGAGATCACGACAGGGTCGACGTACAAGGAGGAAGGAGAGATGAGGAAGTGCTTGGAGATTGCCCTGAAGTGCGTCAAGGAGCTCCCTTCCCGGAGACCCAACATGGTTCAGGTGGTGGCTATGCTCAAGGAGCTCGGCCCTGCCGAGGGGGCTGGCGGCGGAGGCTGTTACGAACTGATGAAATAAAACGGCTTTTACAGGTCGGATTCTTCTACCTTTTCTTTCACATCTGGTGTACCAAGTATTTTGCCAAAGAAAGGATGTTGTGCTCAGGCAACAAGTTCAATATCGCTAGACATACATAAGACACAGCTGTGCAACAACAATATGAATTTTATACTCGTTAGGGCTGTCATAGTTTCCAACAAGTATAAATACATCCAAACTAATTTTTATAGATTTAAGCCATCTGAAATCAAAGTCTACAAGGACTTGAAATAGGAATATATATTATTATGATGTATAATATATTGCGTACTACGTACTTTCCATAAATTGCTTCGATTCAAGAATGGCCTAGTTTCTTCAAATGCAAGCCATTCATTATATTAACCCAGTTGCGTCAAAAATACTATTGGATGCTCTAAATCATGATTTACTTGCATAATGATATTCCATAAAAGTCACGTAAACATGTTTTTATCAAAAGGTACAAAGAAATACGTGACTAAGACGACACAGTCAATTAAAAGTTTTGGGAGGAGAAAAAACAAAATAGTACCTTTAGCCTAAAATAGTTTTTTTTTAGATTTACGAGAGAACCACCCCAGTAGAAGCGCCACTTTTGTGACCCCCCAGAAAGTGTAAACTCTCGAGGCATGAGAGAGTGTGGTCCGGTCACCCCCTCCTGCGCCTAGTTATGGTGGAGTGTCTTTCGCATAGCACCCATTAGCGTGATTCGAATCTGGGACATTCATCTGGACTTACCGAGCCGCAACCAGCCGGGCTATTCTGACCGGACGCCTAAAATAGTTATAAATATAACACCCGATCAAAATTGTTTCCAAACTAGTATACCTTGTCTATATAAGTGAATGAAACGCACACTCATTCTCACATATATTTAATGAACTCAACTAAGAATATTCAGCTAATGTGATGTTGAATGTGTTCCAATGGATGACGCATTCAGACTGCAATGATCACTTCACAACAAGCCTCCTCTTCACTTCTTCCTTGTCTAATTCACTCCAGTTCTCGCTTCTTTACTGTATCTAAAGTTTAGTCATTGTTATAATTATAGGATTTTCTGAGGAGTTTCAATAAGTCTATTCTCAAAATTCTTGCATTCTTTTTTGGAGCTCCAACCATCTTATATTAAGCCATATATCTTATATTTTATAACTTTTTCTAATTTCAATAATTAATAAGTATATTATGAGAATGAAATTTAAACTCCCATATTTTTTCACAACTTACATACCATTTGCGTTTGAAAATTTCACAAAGTTATGAAATCAACAGTATTGTCCTACATGTTAGTAAATATGTTTATAGTCGTAACCCATAGAGTTACTACTCTCACAACACAATGGCTCATCTAAATTGCAAAAAGACATTGGCCTTGTTAAATAAACCATATTAAACTAGACCGCAAAGTTTATCACTACAAGCATATGTAATTTATTATTTTATCTATCATTGATTGTATATTACATGCGGACAAATAACGTCTCAGTCTTATTCATCAATTGTATATTACATGCGGATAAATAACATCTCAGACTTGTTAATAGTGAAAGCAAACACTAGTCTACTTGTTGTGACTTCTCCTAAAACATACACGAATAGGGTGATAGCTAAAATTAAAAAAAATTACAAGACACAATACTTATTTGAACTACTTAACCTCCCAATAGATACTGGTAGATCCACATAAGACGACATGTGTAATGTTACTTAATTATTATCTTTTCATAGTAGTTTGTTGTATTGTCAATCTTGTTGGACAAGTAAAACTCACTTGTTCTTTTCATTAAATGTATTGTCAGTTTTATCGTACAGGTAAAATCGTTTGCACTTTTTGAGACAACTATTAAGATCTACAAATTTTAACTTCCAGATGTTGTCAAAGGATTCATCCATTGGTAGTCATTGCATATGTGGGGAATTATCTGTGCTAAGAGGAAATATGGACGATGCATATGTATATGTTAGTTATATGTCCCGAGAGCCATCATGTGATGATTATAAAAGAGATATTTGTACTTTATTTGTTTATGAATGAAATTTCACTTATATTATCTTTTTTAATATTAAGATAATGAATAAACTGAACAATGTCCTAAGAATGATTCAACTCAATTACATAAATTTTGGGTTGAGGACATGTAATGTAACGACTCCGCCCCTTGGTAACCCCCAATTAAGGAAGACCAAGAAGCTAGAGCCGCTATCCCAAAATAAGATCAATGCTTTTGCAAATAATACAAAATAATTAATAAATTCTACCACAGACTAAGCTTAAAACATGATATAAATTTACTTTTCACATACCTTTCAAAAATAGGAGTTTGGAACTTTACCCAATGTAGAGTTCTATCTAACTAAATCCTCCAATCTTTATTTATCTTTATTCTTCAAATATCACTTTAATTGTTTGTCCACTTTCAAGTATTCCTAAAATGCTGACAAACAAAAATGTCAGTCAGTGTAATGAATATACTTGTATGTGGTGGCAACCAATATCTTACACATATTTCATAACAATCTATTCACATCAAATATTGATTAACAATCAAAGATTATGTTTTTGTTATAACTTCCCAATCATTTTTACTCATCATATGGTATACCTTCTCTTAGGATTTAGTCCTTGTAAGGGACTTTAGCCTACCTTCTCCATCCTGAGCTTGGTACCTTATGGCTCACCTCTATAGGTGCTATGTAGTCTTCCCATCCAGGGCTTGACCACTTATGACCTTCCCTCCAGGGCTTGGTCCTCATAAATCTTAAATCATAAATCCAGAGATGGTATGCAGGTTCGAGCAAGTCATAAGCAATTATATTGTGATAATCATAGTAACTTTATAGATTGCAAGAAATAAAGTCATCCAAATATTTACGTTCAAGAAATCGGTAAAACCTCAGAAATTGTTGTGAAACTAAAGCGAGTAACCATAAAGTAACCATATACCTGATTTGGAGATCTCAAACAATCAAGCAAACTATCCAATCCAATCAGGCAATCCAATCAACCAATCAAGCAAATCACACAAGCAATCTAAATCATGAAAAGCATATATTACCTAATCATTACATACTCTTCTTAAACCCTTTTTATTGACTTGGGAATCCCTTCTAGGGTTTCTAGGTTGAATTAGGGTTTCCTTAGGGTTTCTAAGATCTATTTCTCAATTTGTACCTTTTTAGGTCAACAAACCCTAAAATAGCTTTTCTATGCACAAAATCCTAATTACTCAAATTATCCAGATTAAAGTTCCTTGATTCCTAATTCATCTTAGGATCATCCTATCTCTGTCGTGATCAAGTTATTTTGAAATAAAAACCATTGAAAGCCATAATCACTTAAATTAGGGTTTCTAAGCTCATTAATGCACATCATATACATGAAACCCTAAATTGAGCTGATTAAGCACATTGATTATATTTTTAGATCTAAATCTTCCTTTTATTAACAATAGGTTAATATCATCTTATATTATCTAAAGAATATTACTAAATCCCATTAACATCAAAATTAGGGTTTTCTATTCATAAATTCATTAGAGGTAATGACTTTAGCTACTTTTCGAATTGTAAGCAAATTTAGGCTTCAATTATATTTTTATTGAATTCCTTGAGTTCTCTTGATAAAAATTCATATATTATATGTCTTGATTAGAGCTACCATAATTTCTTATGATTATTCCAACATATATATAGCTTTGATCCAATAGAATGATGACATGTCAGCCTTCAACCTCTCAATATTGTTTTTCTTTCCTTGGCTCGCGGATCTGTTGCAATCCCTATGACCCGAATACCTGACCCGATAGCTTCTCCCCCTCCTGCTTCATCGTGCATATCCTCACAAGCAGGATCTATTCCAGCAGAAGAACAGAGCACCGCCGCAGAGAGATCTCCTCCGCTCCTTCTCCGTCGATCCTACCACCATGGCACCGCACCATTGGCCTTCACCCATCCTACCCGTTATGGGACTTCCAGCTCACCAACAAAGATTGTTGAGGCCTCTCATCACCATGGTAGGCTGGTTGTAGATCCCAGCGAGAAGCAGATGACTCTCATCTCTCCTACTAAAAGGAATGAGAATAGGGGATGGGAACTACAAAAGAAAGGGTTTTGATTCTATTGAAGGAGGTTCATGGGTCTTTTATAGGCTAGGTTTGGAGAAGCGGCAGAGACCTACTTCCAATGGAGTTTCTATCTCCACGAAAGAATTGGGAAAAACTCAATCTTACACAGAACCAGTAGAAATTTAGGATAGGATAGCAATTTCATCTCCTGAATTTGATGGGAGTGTTGTCTTCCAGAATTGTGGGCTACATAGAGAGAGAGAGAAACACGAGAAGTTTATCTATTTTGTTGCTCTTGTTTTCCTATTCAGACTAAGGTAGGAGATGAAGGGACACCATTCGATTTTGATTTGATGGTCTCAGATGTACTCTCCAATTGGAAGTGTTGAGAATATATTTCCCAAAAGGAATCAAAATCGTGACATTTAATGATGTCCTTCACACTTTAAGAAATCTTTCAAAAATCATATCTCCTAAAACCTCTTATCCGTTTGATCTCAAATTTTAAAGAAAATTCCATAATGACTTAAACTACTTTTGTGCCAAGTTTGGGACTCAAATTCGAAAGTATGAGAGACTTTTCTTCATATGAAAGTTATCACTTAAAAAGTTATAGTTTTATTCATATTTTCTCTCTCATTCCCTTCTATCTCCTTTATTTGGATTGCTTTTACCATTATTAACCAAGTGGATTCGAAACCTAATCCATGAAGGTCATTCACACCACTTTCTAGAGAATTCCATATGATTCTCATCATTATCTTAATTTCTTTTCCTTTTTATGCATTATTATATTTCCTTCAACTTTTCTTTCCTTTTTATCACATTGAACTCACTAACTCAATAGGGTATGTGAAAACATATATTTAAAGGAAATATTATCAAAGAAATTCATTCATTACACATAAATCATACAATTTTCATAATCATACATTTTATTGGAGAAATTGTATTTTAAACCAAATAAGCCCAAAAATTGGGGTTGTAACATCCTTCCCCTCTTATAGGAATTTTGCCCTCAAAATTCCACCAAACATATAAACAATTCCGGATAAGACTTTTTCCATGTCCATCATCATCTCCCATGTGGCTTCATCCTCTCTATGGTGCTTCTAAATAACCTTTACCATCTCTATCCTTTACTCCTGAGCTCTCTCACCTTTGTATCTCGTACCCTCATAGGTGACTCAGGGTAAGACAGCCTCCCTTGGAGTTCAATAGGTTCAATGATCAACACATGGCTCTGGACCTCACATAGTGTTCTAGATCGGACACATGGAACACATCATACATCATATTATCATGAGGGGTAAGGCTAAACAAAAGTAGCTCCACTAATTCATTCTTAAACCTCAAATGGGCCCATGTATTAGGGACTCAACTTTTCTTGATTCATAGAGTTATCTCACATCATTTAGAATTCTAAAACACATGTTCACCCATAGTGAAGTGTGAGTCAGTACGCTTTGCATTAGCATGTGACTCCTGTCAATCTTGGCTTTCTCAGCGATTGCTTGATCGAAGCAACTTTCTCAACATACAACCGTGGTTTCTCTGACCTCTACAAGGTCTTCTCATCGAAATCATCCTAGTGAAGCGGTGATCGACACGTCCTCACATAAAGAGCTTCATACATCCCGATACTGGTAGTGGTAGTTGTCATAACAAGCAACTCAACTAGGGGCAAGTACTGCTTCCATGATCCACCCCAAATGAGCATGCTCTCATCAGACCTCCTAAAGTCTGGATAATACTCGCTTGAGTGTCCATCAGTCAGGGGGTGATATGTTGTACTAAACTTCAATATGGTATTAAGTTCTTCATGTACTTACTTCCACAACATGGAAGTGAACTTAAATCCATGCTCAGGAATATTTGATCTTAGATTACTATGCAGTTGAACTATCTCTCTCATATATATAGTTCAACTAGATCTGTCATACTAGTAAGGCTCTCTCAGGCAAGGGAATGTGATGACTTGGTAAGGCGATCTACCATAACCCATATTGCATCATGACCTCTCTTGGTCCAGGGGAGACCCACCACAATGTCCATGGCGATCCTCTCTCATTTCCTCTCGGGAACTCCTCATAGTCTATAGTAATCCACTAGGTTACTGGTGTTTAGCCTTCACCCTCTGGCTTATATGGCAATTGGCTGCATGCACCTTCTTTCTTCTACGTCTCCAAAGTACCATTGCATATAACCATCTTGGTAGTACCAAGGTGTACGATGTACTTAGAATCATGAGCTTCATGCACGACATGATCATTTCAAGGGTGAATCCTCAGAAACCCAAAACACTCTAGTAGTGGATTTCACCACCTACTCTTCCTGAGAGGTGCATCTGAGGTTCTTCTAACAAACCTTTTCTCTCATCAAACTTTGGGCTGGCTAACTGGGCAACCACCAACTTAACTAACATGTCTGGTTGTATCTGGATGTTAGCCATATATGTCTAACGATCGTTGGGTCCACCTAGAAACCACTTCCAACCTCCCCACTAGCTAAACAAGACAGCTGCATACCTAACTTGTGTCTCGGCTAAGAGTATTTGTCACCACATTAGCTTCCTTATGTGCTAGGTGATGGTGAAGACATAACCTTCATATACTCCACTCATCATCCCTATCTTGGGTTTAGGTCTGTCTGAGTCAGGAAAACTTCAAGCTCTTGCATCTGTCATCTTGACTATCAAACCCAAACTTCAACTCATGAAATCCAAACTGCTCTTGACAAGTATGTCCTCATATGATGATTAGCTTAGTTCATCTATGCCTTCATACCATCTATCCAAAATACTTCCAAAAAGGGTGTGGTACTTCCTCTATCCTCAAACATCATAAAAAGGTTTCAACTATATCACCATTATTCTTAGTATGTGGCATGCATTCTGTCCCATCTCTCACACCCATAACAAGATGAAATAAGCATTTGGGTAAAATCCAAATACAAAGTTCTTTCCATTCCAAGAGTAGAGATGGTGCATTACACATCACCATTACACTTTCCAGTCCGAGTTGAAACATACTTCTCATGACTCCACGCCATGAACATCTCAATTCTATATCTACACTCATGTGAAGACTTTTCCCATCACCTTTGGTTCTTATCATCACTCTTATGTCCAATCCTTAGTCATTTCCTCAAGGTATCTAGGGTGTCGATACTTTTGGGGTGATCTTACCCTTATGCATCTAGGGAGTGCCTCTCACATTTACCCCTTAGGCCCCATGAACTCATGAAGGTGGTCAACCTCCTAACCCATGGTCCTCAGGCAAAGGTAGTTGTTACCTCTTGACCCTATGGTCTTGTGCATCCAGGGAGAAGACAACTCCTACTCCCATCGGTCTTATCCCTCATTGACCTTGGTATTGAGATAGGATTCTATCATAGAACATCTCATTATTGAATCCTCACCCGAATCTCCATCATCTCTCTAGGCACTCATGGTTAACCTTACATCCCTTCATAGGAATCATGGAAACCTACCTAACTTGGTATGGCCCCATACAAATACCTCTATGGTAACATATCCTCATGCCCCCTTAGAGATGGTCACTCATGGGTCTATAGATTCATGCTCCTACTATGTGATTATACATTTATCTCATTAGCTCTTATAAGTGACCTCTTATGGTCACCTCAAACCTAAACAAGAGTTGGTGCTCACCCCAAAATGAAGGGTCCCTTCCCAATATAGGAGAAAACTATCACTTGATAGTAACAGAGGTCACAAAATGTCCTTGCATCCAAAGTCTGTATCATCATGTATATGTATTGCTCCTATCTGGATGCCTTTGCACAAGGCTAGAAATAAGACAACCTATTAAACCATTCTAAGTTCCTTGGTATGTCATACTTATTTATCATTCCTCAAGGTTGGACGCATATCATGCATGCATATGTCACCAACCTGAGTGAGTGGTTCATCAAACATATATCTCGGTTCAAGTGGGATTTCCTTTCATTCCAACACATGGGGGCATGCTTAAATCCTATGAACCCACTCCAACCTCGTGAGCATCATATGAACCAGGTACTACTACTTCCCCTCTTTGGTCCAGGAACCCTAGGTTCACCTCTTATGCATCAACTGTCTAATTACATGCTCGGCTATTAAAACATGAACCAACCTATACAAGACATAGAATATACCTCCTAACACTCTTCCATGTGAACTACTCTTAGAGTCCTATATAGGGACAACCACTGGGTGTGAGGCCTCACCACTTGTTACCACACGATACCTCTTCAGGGTTCATGGAACTCTCTATTCTACACCTACAAGGTAGGCACTCATATAATCTATACATTTGTTTAGGAAGACTCTTTCTCCTTTCTAGGGTTTGATTCCTCTAAAATCATCCAAGGTACGACCAGCCTCTAAGGATCATGCATGAGGCAACCACATACCTCTACTCAGGATCATCTATCCTAGGCCACATCATACCAAGCCTCTCCATGGTTCCTCATATGTCAGAGTCTAGGTATCCAACCTCCTTCATATGGGTCTCACTCTCTCCTTATAATTGGCCTCAAACTGAAGGACCCTAAGATACACATCTACCCTTTCCTGGATGAAAAGTACCATCAAAACTTATGTCTAGCCACGATCATCACAAAGCTCTGTGTCTATATTTTTCAGCATACTTATCTCAAAACTAACAGGCATAACCCTTCTTTCTTAGGACTAAATCATGTTACCAACCTTGATGTTGCTCACTCCTATGTATGTATATGCCTCTTTCCTGCTCATATATTCTTGTTAGGGTTCTTATATGGTCACAACTAACCTTCTCAATGAGGGAGCCATCCCTCACCCTTAACAGGCACGTCCCACCCAAGGCCGGGTCACCAAAAGCACTACCAGTCAAGAAACCACTCAAATTCTATGCTTCCCAGGTATACCTGAAACCTCTACGTAAAGCATGCAAGCCTAACCCACTTACTTGCATGCATGGTCAACTATGATATCCAACTCATCATGTCTTCTCTGTCTCTATCCACTGCTTAAGGTTTTGGGTTGAGCATCGTCCTTATAGGATACATCAGGTCTCTTCCTCTTCTTATAGGCTTTTTCCTCCAAGGATATCCCTCTCATCCTCATCCTACAAGATGGTATAACCTCAACATAGGCAATGCAACCTAAGAATGTAACTAAACTCAGTCTAAGTTTCATCATTTAGACTTATGTCCATGACATCTTTCTTCATGCTTTTTATTATTTGGTGGAGGATTCCTTATTCCTTATTATTCTTAACCCCAAAACTTAGGAGGGGTGGAGAGAGAGAAACCCTAAGCACTTAAAGTTATTCCATGAAACAGGGTAGAGAAGGGAAGAAGACAAATGAGAGAAACCTAGAGGTATCTTATTTTAAGGAAAATCCTCTGATTTTGGCCAGGCAGTCACACAGATTCCAAGAGTCCTCGTAAGCCAACTAGCGAGGCAGAGGAAAATCTTGCCAGCCCCCAGATTGTGATCCTTTTCTATACACCTCCATCTTTGAAAATCCTCTAATAACTCCCTTGGGTTCTAAAGAATTTGTAAAATTTAATAATTATTAGAGATTAGATGGAAAACCAGGCTCTAATACCAATTGTAATGACCCCGCCCCTTGGTAACCCCCAATTAAGGAAGACCAAGAATCTAGATCTGCTATCCCAAAATAGATTCAATGGTTTTGCAAATAATAAAAAATAATTAATAAATTCTACCACAGACTAAGCTTAAACCATGATATAAATTTACTTTTCACATACATTTCAAAAATAGGAGTTTGGAACTTTACCCAATGTAGAGTTCTATCTAACTAAATCCTCCCATATTTATTTAGCTTTATTATTCAAAAATCACCTTAATTGTTTGCCCACTTTCAAGTATTCCTAAAATGCCGAAAAAAATGTCGGTCAGTATAATGAATATACTGGTATGTGGTGGAAACCAATATCTTGCACATATTTCATAACAATCTATTCACATCAAATATTGATTAACAATTAAAGATTATGTTTTCATTATAACTTCCCAACCATTTTTACTCATCCTCTAGTATACCCTCTCTTAGGATTTAGTCCTTGCAAGAGACTTTAGGCTACCTTCTCCGTCCCGATCTTGGTACCTTATGGGTCACCTCTATAGGTTCTCTGTAGTCTTCCCATCCAGGGCTTGACCACTTATGACCTTCCCGCCAGGGCTTGGTCCTCATAAATCTTAAATCATAAATCTAAAGATGGTATGCAGGTTCGGGCAAGTCATAAGAAATTATATTGTGATAATTATAGTCGCTTTATAGATTGCAAGAAATAAAGTCATCCAAACATTTACTTTCAAGAAATTGGTAAAATCTCAGAAATCACCGTGAAACTAAAGCGAGTAACCATAAAGTAACCACATACCTGATTTGAAGATCTCACATAATAAAGAAAACTATCCAATCCAATCAGGCAATCCAATAAACCAATCAAGCAAATCACCCAAGCAATCTGAATCCTGAAAAGCATATATTACCTAATCATTGCATACTCTTCTTAAACCCTTTTATTGACTTGGGAATCCCTTCTAGGGTTTCTAGATCTTTTCTATGTACAAAATCTTGATTACTCAAATTATCCACAATAAAGTTCCTTTATTCCCAATTCAGCTTAGGATCATCTTATCTCTGTCTTATTCATGGGTTCTAAAAAAACCCAATAAAAGTCATAATCACCTAAATTAAGGTTTCTAAGCTCATTAATGCACATCATATAAATGAAACCCTAAATTGAGCCGATTAAGCACAAAGATTATATTTTTAGATCTAAATCTTCCTTTTATTAACAATAGATTAATATCAACTTAAATTATCCAAAGAACATTACTAAATCCCATTAACATCAATTAGGGTTTTCTATTCATAAATTCATTAAAGGTAAAAACTTTATCTACTTTTAGAATTTTAAGCAAATTTGGGCTTCAATTATATTTTTATTGAATTCCTTGAGTTCTCCTGATCAAAGTTCATATATTATATGTCTTGATTAGAGCTACCAAAAATTTATTATGATTATTCCAAAATATACACCTTTGAGCCAATAGAATGATACCACGTCAGCCTTCAACCTCTCATAATTGTTTTTCTTTCCTTGGCTCGAGGATCTGTTGTGATCTCTATGACCCGAAGACCCGACCCTGTAGCCACTCCCCCTCGTGCTTCACCGTGCCTATCCTCGTGAGCAGGCTCTATTCCTATGGAAGAATAGAGCATCGTCGTGGACAACTCTCCTCTGCTCCTTCTTCGTCGATCCTGCCACCATGGCACTGCACCAGTGGCCCTCAACCGTCATACCCGTTATGGGACTTCCATCTTACCGACAAGAATTTCTGTGGCCTCTCGTCGCCATTGTAGGCTGGTGGTAGATCCCAGCGATAGGCAGACAACTCTCAGCTATCCTACCAAAAGGAACGAGAAGAGGGGACGAGAACTATAGAAGAAAGGTGTTACACCCCCGATCTCACAATTACCACTAATCATGAGATTATGGCATAAATTGAGGATTAGCATAATACAAAAATCACCCTTAACTTTTTTTTCTTTCTTAATTTTGTTTCTCACATGCAATCACATAAACTACCTTTACAAGAGAATCTAAACATTGATTTCTCTAATCTGATTTCAACAGTAAAAATGCATGTATAAACATTCATTATGTTTCTCATACTTTTAAACACATAAGACTTGCTGATTTGCATATATTGCTAAAAGAGGAATAATGTTATACATCATCATTTACAACTCTCTCTTATTTCTTTACAAGGACCTAGAGTGACAAGAACTGACTGAACTTAACTATACTCAGACTTAACTCTTGAGGCAGATCTACTTTGATGCAATGATATCTTCAATCCCCACGGTTTCCCTAAAACTTTTGAGTAAAGGGGTGAGCCTACTCGCTCAGTGAATGAGTAAAACAATAATGTAGTCTAAAGTACTGAATCATACGCTTATCATTCTTGGATAATTGAAATAAAACAAGATAGTAATTTCAAATTTAAAAGACTAGATATTCAACAACTTACTAATAACATTGAAGCCTACATCATTAGAAATAAACAAGTATGGAAATATAATCCTCACTATATTCAATATTACATTTAAAGAACAATTGCTGTGAAACTGAAATCAAATCTTTCTTAACTCTTCTTACTTATAAGAAACTATTTAAACTTATATTATCATATTTTAACTTATGCCCTGATCATATGTAGTGTACTCTACATATGAAGAATCGTAATGAAATACGATCTCACCATACAAGACTTAGCTGACACACCCAGGATGCTAAGCCTGACTACATTGTTGGTCTGCAATAGAAAAATGACTCTCTGGCCTCGGCACACCTATGGGTCATAAAACTGGACTCCTCCTCTAACCTAAGCACATAGGAGGAGAGTCAAGACACCTATTGGCTATTATGTACTCTAGTTCCACCAGGATCTCTGGTTGATGTTGGACACTACATACTGTATTTTTAAGGAGACTTCCACTAGGGCTTCGTCCCCCGTACCACCTGTTAGTACGATCCGACCCCGTATACTAGACACTACTAGGGTTATGTCATTTCATCCCTACAATGCAGACCTCTCATAGGGAATCTATGGTGTTTAGGGCTACTATTATTACTGTAACTTTGATTATGTCTTTCTCTTAGACTGGTCTCTTTTAACTCTGTATATAAATGACTACTCGGACTATTGAATTGAAATCACTGATGATACTGAACTGAATGCTTAACATATTGTTTACCCCTTTCTTAGGGTTTCTCCTTACTCATGCACATAAACCACTTCTTGTGTATTCAAACATATATCATGTCTGCTAATATAAATATTCCCATTCAACATTTCTCACATTTATGCATGGCATCGATAACATTCCTATCTAGGGCATGTCATATCTCTCCACTTGCAATAGCATAACAACATATGCATTTCGATGACAAGTATTTGAGTTAGAAAATCCGAATCTCATAAACAAAAAATATATGCATATAAGATAATATTCAGCCAAAATCCCACAATATCACATGAATCATTTCAATTAGCCATTTACTACTAAATTAGATATGTATACTTGTAAAAGCGTACTAGATTGGGTTTCCATCCTTGATTACTTGCTATTCACAGGATATGTATTGTGAAAATTAGAAATTCTATTTGTCCATATATCAAATCAAAGAGATCAAACATGTAAAATTATATGCACTAGGAACATAAGTAAGTATAAGCCTAAATCTAAATTTCAGCTATAATGTTGTTCAAGCACCCGAATAACTTGAAAATTTAGATCTTCATAAGATTCTCAATAAACTTATTAATTTTATAGTATTCAAGATACATGGATATCTATATCCAGGTCATCATATAAATATTTTCAGATCATAGTTGGAACATGAATTGAAGTATTCTATAAATTGAATTCAAGAACAGTTCTTTTTCATTTATTGTCATCTAGGGAGAAATTGAGAATATAAATTAAAATTATCGAATTGAGTACAATTGACTGAAATATTCTTTTACCCACTCAACCTAAGCTATAAAACAGCTTAAAAACATATCCCATATCTGAAAATCTCGAATCCATATCAAATCCCTAGCAATACACCTGAATCTTCTTCCTTTCAACTTGGAAACCCTAAAAATGATGGATTATGAAGAAAGAGTGAGAAAAGGGGAACTTTTGATACCATTTTGGATAAAATAAAAGAAGGGATGGAATCTTGACATCTGAGATAAGATTCACCATGAAACTATATGCAAAGAAGCTAAACTTACATGATTTCGTCATTCCTCGGACCGCAAAACCCTAGATCAACATATTCATCACTTTCTCCTCTCAAACCATAACTCTCCCTCTCTCTGGGATTTCATTTCTCTAGATTGAATCACGAATTATGAGAGCTACTAGTGTGTTAGGTTGACCATATAGAGAAATTGAGCTGCTTGGGTGAATTGCACATTGACCCCTCACTAAACGTTTTCTTATTTTAGCAAATTTTTCTATCATAAAAAAGTTACTGTAATTCATATATTGCAGAGATCAAACCTTCTCCAAAATTTATGAAAATTTATCATGTTGTGTATATTTGAGTTATAAATTTTTAGTTAAAATTTGAGATCATTCCAAGCTATAATTAAATAAATAAAAATCGAATAGTGCACTACTATCTAGAATTCCACAGAAATGTCACTTGAAGGGTAAATACCCCAGAACGGCCATGCTAGCTACCACGGCCATACTAAGATGGACCTAGCACGGATGTGCTGCCTACCACGGTTGTGGTGCATTGGTTTCATCATATTTGAGTATAAAAATTGGTCAACAGTTCAATTCTTTCAAAACGGCCGTGTGGCCTAGAATGCTCGTGCCACCAACAACCCACCATGGTCGTGTTATCATATCCTTCAACTACCATTTTCATTCTCTTCTGCATACCTATATAATTCCTCCCCAACATGAGCCTATTTGGTGAAAACCCTAATTTCAGCTGACTAGGGTTTATATTTTCTCAAACCCTAATTATACAAAGATATAGTATACTTGGGGTTCTCATTAGGTTTAACATATCATGATTGAGATATCATCATTAATCATGTTTATGTAATTATCAATCTAGTAAAGCATGTAATCATCCACATAAACCCTAACTTACTGATGAATCTCAGATACAGTCATAACAATTCTCCCTCCCTTAAAAAGGTTTCACCCCCGAAACATAAATATGCAAGCAAAGTACTTTCAAGGTTTATTTTAAGCTGTTGATATGTTACATGTCATTATATTCTTATATTTCATACTTGAATGTATCTTTCAACATTAAGTCCTTTATTTTTTTTCTAATCACAACACATTTAAATCATGACTGCTCAATGGTGACAAATGAATTCTCTATGCCACAATCAATCAGAGGAAAAAAAGAAAGAGAAACAACCATTTCAATATTTTCATACTCTTGAGGTGTTATGTGATGGACTGGATTTCTAGCTTAATTTCAAGGACGCAATTTCTTTTAAGTTGTGTAGGATGTGATGGAGTGAACTTTTGTAACCATTTGAATGCTTAATGACATGTTTGAATCCATATGTCAAGTTATTTGGGAGTTCCAAGTGTTTTGATAAAGTATAGATGTTAGTTGACATTGATATCAGAATATGATCTATAAGTTCACTCCATGTTGGAATATTTTGTTGAGTGGTCTAATGGCATCGAATTTGGATATAAGGTACTCTGTGCTATTATGAATCTATGGTTAAAGTCTCATTAGATTTTGATGCTCTTGGAGGTATATAATTGAGTTGATGTAGGCTAAATGTTTAGTATTTGATGTTTTGATGACCATGGTAAATAATTAGCTTAGGTCTTTTAATCAACGGGGTGTCACGTCATCCCAACATTTTTGAAGCTGTGGGAGGAGTTGGGGAATGGATGAGTGGCATCATGCTGATCATTGGAATGGATGAGTGGCATCATGCTGATCATTGGATGGTATGATCTAATGGTACATATGTCATCTTAAATCTCGATTCAACGAAAATGCGAGTGGTAGTTCTGCTTGGTTTGTTTGACCACATCCATGATTGTGGGTTATCTCACGATCTCACCTAGGCAGTTATAATCATGGGATACCCACATAGCCTTTGGTTGTGCCGACTAAGTATGTGGATTCACCTCACTGATGTGAGGAGACGAGATGAGTATCTGTTGGCAGGTGAACCTCGTGGTGGAGGCGCACCCACGGAGACGTGGCGGAGGCGAACGCTGAGATAGAGTCTCACAGAATCACTCACGCATAGAAGGGCGGTAGCATAGGGCAGCGAGCCTACGGTGTGGAGTCTCGAAGGCACATCTCAATCGTTGGGATGAGAACGCGAGTGACAAAGTAGAGGTCGGCCATTGATACCTTACCTTGCTGTGCGGCGGCGCCCTAGCAAATAGAGGAGGAACTCGTGACTGATATCCTGCTAGAGACCCTTCCAGTGCGGCGGTGCCCTGACCATTCCACGGTTGGCACCTTTGTGTGAAAGAAGCTGAGAGCGTGGGTGACCGTAACACCTGATTAGAGAACGCGGGCATTGTGTAGAGAGGAAGCTAGGAGAAGGAGGCTACCCTTGTGTTCTTGCTAGCATTCCCGTCCAGCAATGTCACGCTGGCATTGTGGACTCACACAAACGGCATCCTGCAATGGCGGCTTGAGTGGAAGGAAGCCCACTCATAAAAGCGCAGTGCTACAGATGGACTGTTTGTCTCGACCTAGCGGGGAAGAACGTGAGGAAGAGAGGCTAAACGGACCCAGTTTAGGCCTTAGACCGACTGGCTCAGATGAATCAACATGATCCAGTGAACCATGGCTCAGCATGAGCCAAGAGCTGGAGGTCGTGTCCTTGGTGGACACGTGGCAGCACGCCATTGGATGGATGAGGTAAATATCTCAGAAATCGCTCAAATCTTCAATAATTCTTAGTAATTAGTACGATTATCAGAAAAATACATATAATATACCAAAATGTTTTGAAAAATGGGTAGAACAACATGACACATTTATATCAGTCTTTTGATGATTAAATAGCAGTGATATTATACAAGATTTATTATGCTTGTTTCATAGATAATAAATATCAAATGATGGCCTAAAATTATGATAAAATGTCAGTAAGTCTATAATCATGTTTATAATGCATATGATGTTAGATATGGTCATGTTGATGCACCAAAGCATATAATTTGATTAATATGGCTAATTTGGGCTAATAAAACTAAAGATGATGCAATTAATACATGCATACTCAATAAATGATGAGATTTACAGAAAACCCTCATATCTGTAACTAGAAGATAATATATAAATCTGAGACCAGTTATATACACAAAATTCATGTTATATGAAGAGCACCCTTAATACATGTGATGTAACCCTAATATGGTTAATGAAAGTCACATAATGTTAAATATGTTCACATAATAATGTGATACATGAGTATATCTAGTTGATGAACTATAATCTAAAATATGACATCAGTAAGATAAATCTAAGACAAGAATGCAAGTAATAATGGAAATATACTAATGAGATAAGGTAAACCCTAAAGTGGATATAATTAGGGTTAAGAGGAGATGTAAGATGATGAGAACCTAATGATGGTACATATGATCTTCTCTTAATCAGGGTTGACCAGGATGTAGATGATATGAGGATATGTGATTAGGTTTGTCTTTCTTGATCAAGGTACACCATTACCTCTTACTTGGCTTATTATACAATATGCTTGTGTTATATGTGTAGTAAAATACTTGGCATATGATATTGGATGATATGATTGTTCCTGTATGATATGTTGCATAATTTTCCATACTTATGGATATGAACACATGAAACATAAGATATATGATACATCATATGAAAGCACACGGTGCTCGGAAAGTGATCACAAACTCCTAGGGGGTATATCACATGTATAATGATCACAAACTCCTCGGGGGTAGATCATAAGGCCTAAAAACATCAAAGCCCTTGGGGAAGATGTACGAGAAATATGATGGAAGTAAACTTAAAACATGTGTTCTTTTTTGTTAATAAACATTCTTTTCAAGTATATACTTTTTGTTATATTGTTATGTAACTGCCAAGTATTAGTTTTATCTTATTGCCAAAATATGATGAGAGGTATATAAAAGACACGTAGGCATACTTAGTACAATATTCTTGAATATTGTGTTGATGTGTACCGCATGTAATCTTTTGTTTAGGTTGTGGATACGCTCTTGAAGATCCAGGATAGTGAGAGTTGTGTGGTGAGCTGATGTACAAGTGGACCTGTTGTCTTAAGATCCTATAGTTTAGTGGTAGTACATGTATATGTATAAGTTTGTTGTTCAATATGTAATATAAAATGATGTAACAATTCATGTTGTAATTATATGCTGAATGGTGAACATATGTGTACGGTTTTATTATTGTTCATGTGCATGTGCTACTGATTGTTTCCTTCTGAATCCCTTGATTTTCTCTTTCTTAGCCTAGTGTGGGGTGTTTAAATTGGGATTCTCATTGAGGTGAGGGTTTCAATTTAGACATCACACATCAGATTAAGTTTTAGAAAATCTGGGGATATCACATGTGGTATCAGAGCATGAATAATAGCAAAACCTGGCATTTGCGCATTATGCAACGCAAATCTAAAGAATCTTGAACTTAATACTCTTTGGGGTTAGATTAGTCGTCTTTTAGAGACTAGATCTGACCTAACCTTTAGATTAGCACCTAGATGTCTGAGAACTAGGACTAGACTGATGCTTGTTGTATATCAAGTCCTAAGATGTCGTACTTTCCTTATAGTGCAGCGGTATGGGACGTTGCATTATTTAGAAATGAAGTGCATCAAGGGAAGAGAAACCCTAGACATATGGCGCTTATTGTCTAGAGTATCTACACTAGTCTACCCCATGTTCTCACCCTTTTCACTAGTTTTCATGATACTGGACTCTGTACTATGTGTGGGGCACTCATTTTCTGGATTTGGTTTTAGATTCCAATCAGATCGAACCTTGATAGTTTTCTCTGATGCTTGTTTTATCGGAGAAAAACTATATAATATTTTATTGTATATATGTATTACAAAAATGTGTCCCCACACATGTACGAGTAGGAGGTGGTCATGCAACCTAAGTGAAAGTGAATGGCATCAATCTAAAAGAGAGAGTAGTTCTAGATTAGATGTCTAGAGCCTTGTTGGAATATATGATAGATGGAATAGATGAAATAAGTTTTGATGATATGATGTAAGTTTCATATATATGATATAAGATGGTTTATGATGATAAATGTTTATCTTTGAGGACTCAAGTTTGGTTTTGAGGATTTGAGATAAGTTTTAATGATGCAAGTAACTAGGCTTTTATGAGATATGTTAAGTTAAGACAAGGATGTGAATCATCAAGAGCCTCAATCTCTTTTACGAAGGAGTACCTCTAGTGTTAGGTCCAGTTTAGGGTTAAATTCAGAGAGAGTGAGACCCATTGGGAGAAGGTTAGAGAACCTAAACTCCAAGATATGAGAATTATGAGAAATAAGTTTTATGAAATGTCCTAAACTAGATTACTCCTGAGTGATTGAGTTGAGTCACTTTGTGCATGATTCCTATAGTCCTATTAAACCCTAGATGCCCTTGGGAGGACCAAACCCTAGAGTCAAAGAGAGCTTGGTTATATCTGAATATGTGAATATGAATATGAGAACCTACCATCTGGGTGAGGGAGAGAGAGTCCCAAGACCCTGGAGGAGGTAGCTATGTTTTAGTTTATGTGAAGCCTCAAGATCGGGTTGGTGGTTCCTTCTAGGACTCTAGTAGTGTGCATGTAAGAGAGAGATGATATATAGTATGTCATGGTTATAGATCTATGATGAGAATGTCATATCATGTTTTGGTTTGTGCTTATGTGGCTAGAGCTTGTAAGGCTATCTCTAGTGCCAATGAGGTATACCTAAGAACCCTAGACCGAGAGGAAAGAAGTTTATGCACATGAGATACTCATAGAGTTGTGTTAGCTCAGAGAGACTGAGTACGACACTTCCCTCATGTTATGGGTCAGGAGAACCTCAGTTGGACTAGATGAAGTTTTGATATATGTTTAACAGATCACTTGTATAAGTTTATTTAGCACAACCATGATATAATATATGAAAGGTTGTGATCTAATCTCGAGACATGATATATAGACATGATATGATGTAAATCTAGAGATGGTTTAATAGATATCAATACATAAATGGTTAACCGTATACGTGAATAATTATGATAACATGATATTGTTGGTTAATCTTGTAATGAAATTACTAGTAAACCTTGCAATTTATTATGAGCAATGAAATACGATCATATGAATGAAACATGTTACACGAGGTGTTAATCTTAGTGCTTAACAAAGATGGAAAATATAGTTTGACAACTAGCACAACATAATGATTATAACACCTTGATATGATCTAGATGGATAAAGTGGGTTAACTATAGTTAACTCCATCCCAAAAGGCATATGTTAATGTTGAACAAGTTCTAACAATTAGCTCAATAAAATGGTGATAACACCTTGATATAATGGGCTAAATTTAGTTAACTCCTTTATAACATGGTCATATGACGAGGGAACCCTAATGCATGGGTAAAGATAAGGATGCAACCCTAACATATGAGATATGTCATGACATAGCCAGAGTTCATAAACCCTTATTTCAATCTTTTATGAAGGGGGTGGTTAACCCTAGATTCTTTTAGAATCTCCTAGAAGGTATAGATATAGTTATGGAGCTCATGTTTGTGGTTAGTTTGTGCCTAGAGGGTTGCCCATTTTAGGGATGAAGTTTGTTGAATTAAGAGGATGGCTTAATTTTGAGGACGAAATTTCTTTTAAGATGTGTATGATGTGATGGACTGGATTTCTAGCTTAATTTTGAGGATGAAATTTCTTTTAAGATGTATATGATGTGATGGGTTGGATTTCTAGATTAATTTTGAGGATGAAATTTATTTTAAGATGTGTAGGATGTGATGGAGTGAACTTTTGAAACCATTTGAATGCTTAATGACATGTTTGAAATCATATGTCGATTTATTTGGGAGTTCCAAGTGTTTTGATAAAGTATAGATGTTAGCTGACATTGATATCAGAATATGATCTATAAGTTCACGCCATGTTGGAATAATCTGTTGAGTGGTCTAATGGCACCAAATTTGGATATAAGGTACTTTGTGCTATTATGAACCTATGGTTAAAGTCTCATTAGATTTTGATGCTCTTGGAGGTAGATAATTGAGTTGATGTAGGCTAAATGTTAAGTATTTGATGTTTTGATGACCATGGTAAATAATTAGCTTAGGTTTTTTAATCAACGGGGTGTCACGGCATCCCAGCATTTTTGAAGCCGTGAGAGGAGTTGGGGATTGGCTGAGTGGCATCATGCTGATCGTTGGATGGCATGATCTAATGGTACATATGTCATCCTAAATCTCGGTTCAACCAAAATGCGAGTGGCAGTTTCGCTTGGTTTGTTTGACCACGTCTATGATTGTGGGTTATCTCACGATCTCACATGGGCAGTTTTAATCGTGGGATACCCACATAGCCTTTGGTTGTGCCAGCTAAGTATGTGGATTCGCCTCGCGGACGTGAGGAGACGAGATGAGTATCTGTTGGCAGGTGAACCTCGCGGTGGAGGCGCACCCACGGAGATGCGGCAGAGGCGCACGTTGAGATAGAGTCTTGCAGACTCACTCACGCACAGCAGGGTGGCAGCACAAGGCGGTGAGCCTATGGTGTGGAGTCTCGAAGGCATATCTTAATCGTTGGGATGAGAACGCTAGTGATGAAGTAGAGGTCGGCCATTGATACCTTGCCTTGATGTGCGGTGGCGCCCTAGAAATAGCTAGAGGTGGAACTCATGACTGATATCCCGCCGGAGATCCTTCCTGTGCGGTGGCGCCCTGACCATACAACGGCTGGTGACTTCGTGTGAGGAAGCTGAGACCGTGGGTGACCGGAACGCCTGATCAGAGAATGCGGGCATTGTGCAGCGAGGAAGCTAGGAGAAGGAGGCTACCCCTGTGTTCTCGCTAGCATTCCCGTCCAGCAGTGTCGCGCTGGCATCGTGGACTCACACAAATGGCATCCCACAATGGTAGCTTGAGCGGAAGGAAGCCCACTCACGGAGGCGCAGCGCTGCTGATGGACCGTTTGCCTTGACCTAGCGGGGAAAGAATGTGAGGAAGAGAGGCTAAACGGACCCGGTTCAGGCCTCAGACCGGCTGGCTCAGATGAATCAACCGGATCCAGTGAACCATGGCTCAGCATGAGCCAAGAACTGGAGGCCGGTGGACATGTGGCAGCGCGCCATTGGCCGGATGAGGTAAATATCTCAAAAAATGCTCAGATCCCTAGTAATTAGTATGATTATCAGAAAAATGCATATAATATACCAAAATGTTTAGAAAATTGAGTAGAATAGCATGATACCTTTTTATCAATCTTTTGATGATTAAATAGCAGTGATATTATGCAAGATGTATTATGCTTGTTTCATAGATAATAAATACAAATGATGGCCTAAAATTATGATAAAATGTCAGTAAGTCTATAGTCATGTTTATAATGCATATGAAGTTAGATATGGTCATGTTGATGCACCAAAGCATATAATTTGATTAATATGTCTAATTAGGGCTAATGACACTAAAGATGATGCAATTAATACATGCATGCTCAATAAATGATGAGATTTACAGAAAACCCTCATATCTGTTATTGAAAGATAATATATAAATCTGAGATCAGTTATATACACGAAATTCATGTTATATGAAGAGCAACTGTAATACATGTGATGTAACCCTAATATGGTTAATGAAAGTCACATAATGTTAAATATGTTCACATAATAATGTGACACATGAGTGATTTCAAATTGATGAACTATAATCTAGAATACGACATCAGTAAGATAAATCTAAGACAAGAATGCAAGTTTAAAACATGTGTACGAGAAATATGATGGAAGTAATCTTAAAACATGTGTTCTCTTTTGTTAATAAACAGTCTTGTTCAAGTCTAAACTTTTTGTCATATTGTTCTATAATTTCCAAGTATTAGTTTTATCTTATTGCCAAGATATGATGAGAGGTATATAAAAGACACGTAGGCATACTCAGTACAATATTCTTAAATATTGTGCTGACTTGTACCACATGTAATCTTTTGTTTAGGTTGTGGATACACTCTTGAAGATCCAGGATAGTGAGAGTTGTGTGGCGAGCTGATGTGCATGTGGACCTGTTGTCTTAAGATCCTGTAGTTTAGTGGTAGTACATGTATATGTATAAGTTTGTTGTTCAATATGTAATATCAAATGTTGTAACAATTCATGTTATAATTATATGTTGAATGGTGAACATATGTGTATGGTTTTATTATTGTTCATGTGCATGAGCTACTGATTGTTTTCTTTTGACTCCCTTTATTTTATCTTTCTTATCCTAGTGTGCGGTGTTTAAATTGAGATTCTCACTAAGGTGAGGGTTTCAATTTAGACAACACACATCAGATTAAGTTTTAGAAAATCTAGGCACTTCACATGTTACCTTGACATTGATAATTTGATCCAACTATCTCAATTCATACAGCTTAATATGTACTATAGTTATGTATAACCTGTAAGCCACAAAAGAGAGTTCACCATGTTGTTTTGAATTTTTTACTATTCTGCTACTCAAATAGAAAAATAATCTTGAGTTGAAAGACTAGATTCAAGAACAATTATACAATACTACTCACGACATCCCTATTGGATCATGGATGCATAAGGTTAAGCATTACCATCACATTCCATACTATTCTCAAGTAGGAACCCCCACATAATTCAAGGTGTAACCATCAGGTTATAGCATACTAGGGTTTCAAAAACAGTAACAGAGGACTCCACGATTGTATTAGTCATTCAAGGACTATTCATACCCAATTAACATAACTTATTTACATTAAATCTAGGTATAACAAGCTATACCTCATTAGGGTTATATATCAATATAATATGGTTATCATCCCTTCTATTCATATGAGTGAATATGTAAGACTACCTTATTTAGGGTAACCCTCCATTTGTTCCATCATCATTCAACCCATATCACCATACCACAATTGTACAATACTAAGATGGATTACTGGTATGAATGACTTAAACTATCAGACACCTTTAATTAACATATCACTTGCACATGTACAACTGAAATCATATGTAAAATAAATTTACATCCCTTAGTATCCTTCAACAAATTATACTTCTAAAAACAAATTCATATATTACTAAAAGCCATTGTTTTCACATATCTCTCTCCTCATTCACTACTACTTACATTTTGCAACTTATCCTTCTCATTTTAATCATGTAGATTAAACATCCCTAAAATTGAAACATACAAGGTACAAATAGATTATTCATCATTCCTGTTATCACTGCATGAATTTATTTCATAATCACACTTCACTCATATTGTATTTCTCCTTTTATTCAAAATACACCTCTTATATTTCAAATCTATTTCTTATCCTTTGCTCTGAATCATTTCCATATTGTTTATCTACCTTTCAGATTAGCTACCTTTGAACCCTGGATTACTATCAGTGCTAGTTTACTTCTCATAGTGCAAATTTTATGATCTTGTTTTATAGAGATGCTAGTATTCAAGGCCAAATCACTAGTGACATCCCTTGAACTACTACAACTCTAAACAATCTAGGGTTTGGTCCTTATCAGTAGCATGATGTTATTGTGATGTGATTTTGCTCCCTTAATTTGAAAGTCAAACTTTGGATCTCACAAGTTTTACTAAAGTCTTCCTTATCTTATCAATTGAATTTCCTTTCTCTTACTTGGCCATTCAGATAGATTACATTCTCAATTTACCCTACTAGGGTTTCATCATCATATTGTGTGTCATTTTTACATGCACTAGATGTCTCTGCCATGGTGGTTATGCTTCATATATGATTCATTTTCTTATCACTTTATTCCCACATTGCTCTAATTAAAGAAGATATGAAAGAGAAGATGATTTTGAGACTTAGAATTCTTATATTCAAATATTCCCTTAATACATTTTTCGTATGTAGGTTTTATTAGTTATCAACAAGGATACTTGACAAGCTAGCACTTGATTGAATCTCCTAACCTCTTTCTTTTATAATCTATATTACTCCATCATGTTTCAAACCCTTCCTTACTTCCATAATCCTCTTACCATATACTACTCTTCCACCGGTCATCTTTAACTTCTAATTTTTTCTTATGCTCATGTTGCTTATTCATGTGTATGATCATGTATACCATGTTGCACATATTTCTTTTTATCATTCTACTAATGTGAAGTTGAAATTCTAAATCAATAATCTCTCTACTAGCTTCAACTCATGTTTAATACATTACATATCCTTCATTTTAAATCAAACAGCTCATGCATGGATCAAAATTAGTATCTCTTTCAATCAAGTTTTCCCTCCTGAATATATTCTACCTTTGTATGACTTATTCATTGGTTAAGCTACACTTTTTTTCTTCTTTTAGAAACTATTTTGTTGTTCTATAGAGATTTAGAATCCAAAGGCAGTAAGGATGAATGTATTAAACTTATTAATAAAGGTATACATTCTATGCTCCCAATTATATCATAACCCTCATTCCTTAATCAAGCTCATTATTTCCAACATTTAACTTTGTTTTAACTTAGTTTCTTATCCTAGTCTTATGATTTACATGTTCATCTAATTCTCTTTACTTTAACTCTTCTGAAGACTCTTCACTTATATTTACTTATTGTCTACTTAACATCTTTTATTCTATTTTCCCTTTGCTTTGGAGTACATAAAAACATTGTACTCGATTATATAGTCCATTCCTCATGATTGATTCTTACTATCTTGGCCCTTACATACTTTTTTTCCCTCCATATTTCATATTTAAAGTTCATATAATACTAATCATTAAACTTAATCTAACCTTATGTTGTGTTCCTTTATTCCCAATTAAGGGTTTCCCATATGAGGCCCCAAAGTTAGATCTCAGATATCAGTTCCAATTGATTCTTAGCAATTCTAATCTTTCCCATATGTTTCAACATCTTAGTGTATGTATATTCTCACTATGATGTGGGACTAATTTATTCAGAGTCTACTCTTATTATATTTTCAATAGGAGTCTTTAGATCCTAGTAACGCATCCGGCTAGCCAGACCAGGCCAAACCTATAGTCTCAAAGCCAAGAGCTACTCAGGATTAACTAACTCCTATTATTCTCAAACATGTGGAAAGAATATCCACTTAGGGCAAACTCATTTACACATAACTTCTGGTCTACTTGATATAAAGAATATAAATAATAAATGAATCACTTCATGGTACACAATAGTATAAAAGAATCATATATATTCTACAAACTGATAATTTAAATTCATACATATAAGAGCATTTCTATTGATCTCCGATCAAATAAGAAATATAAAGCAAGAGTTGTATCACATTCTATGTTTAATCTCTTACTCTTTCATTACTTTCTGGTCTCTTAACCCTAAGATTTCTAGGGTTTCTCTCTAGCCCATCCTTCCTCTGCATACCTAGCCAAGGCATCCAAAGAAGAATAGATAGAGTAGCTTGATACTGGTCAATCTAAGTATTCTAATACCAGGCCAGGGTATCTAAACACTCATACCTCCCAGAGCTAAAGACACATCACTACCTATCTGCCACACTTATAACTCTAACTTCTATCCCAATGTTCCCTGATGACTCAGCCTAAGCCCTGATACCAAATTGTTACACCTCAATCTCACAATTACCACTAATCATGAGATTAGGGCATAAATTGAGGATTTAACGTAATACAAATATCACCCTTAACTTTTTTTATCACATGCAATCACATAAACTAACTTTACAAGAGAATCTAAACATTGATTTCTCTAATCTGGTTTCAACAATAAAAAAGCATGTATAAACATTCATTATGTTTCTCACACTTTTAAACACATGAGACTTGTTGATTCACATATATTGCTAAAAGAGGAATAATGTTATACATTATCATTTACAACTCTCTCTTATTTCTTTACAAGGATCTAGAGTGACAAGGACTGACTGAACTTAACTATACTCAGACTTAAGTCTTGTGGCTGATCTACTCTGATGCAATGATATCTTCAATCCCCACAGTTTCCCTAAAATTTTTGAGTAGAGGGGTGAGCCTACTCGCTCAATAAATGAGAAAAACAATAATGCAGTCTAAAGTAATGAATCCAACATTTATCATTCTTGGATAATTGAAATAAAAGAAGATAGTAATTTCAAATTTAAAAGACCAGATTTTCAAAAACTTACTAATAACATTGAAGCCTACATCATTAGAAATAAACAAGTATGGAAATATAATACTCACTATATTCAATATTACATTTAAAGAACAACTGCTGTGAAACTGAAATCAAACTTTTCTTAACTCTTCTTACCTATAAGAAACTCTTCAAACTTATATTATCATATTTTAACTTATGCCCTGATCATATGTGGTGTACTCTACATATGAAGAATCATAATGAAATACGATCTCACCGTGCAAGACTTAGCTGACACACGCGGGATGCTAAGCCTGACTACATCGCTGCTCTACAATAGGAAAATAACTCTCTGGCCTCGACACACCTATGGGTCGTAAAACTGGACTCCTCCTCTAACCTGATCATACAGGCGAAGAGTCAAGCCACCTATTGGCTTTTCTGTACTCTAGTGCCACCAGGATCTTTGATTGATGTTGGACACTACATATTGTATTTTTAAAGAGACTTCCACAAGGGCTTCATCCCCCATACCACATGTTAGTACGATCCGACCCCCATATACTGGACACTGTCAGGGTTATGTCGTTTCATCCCTACGACGTAGACCTCTCATAGGGAATCTATGGTGTTCAGGGCTACTATTATTGCTGTAACTTTGATTATATCTTTCTCTTAGACTAATCTCTTTTAACTTTGTATATTAATGACTACTCGGACTATTGAATTAAAATCACTGATGATATTGAACTAAATGCTTAACATATTGTTTAACCCTTTCTTAGGGTTTCTCCTTACTCATGCACATATCGCACTTCTCATGTATTCAAACATATATCATGTCTACTAATATAAATATTCTCATTCAAGATTTCTCACATTTATGCATGGCATCGATAACATACCTATCTAGGGCATGGCATGTCTCTCCACTTGCAATAGCATAACAACATATGCATTCCATGACAAGTATTTGAGTTAGAAAATATGAATCTCATAAACAAAGCATATATGCATATAAGATAATATTCATCTAAAATCCCACAATATCACATGAATCATTTCAATCAGCCATCTACCACCAAATTAGATATGTATACTTATAAAAGCATACAAGATTGGGTTTCCATCCTTGATTACTTGCTATTCACATGATATGTATTGTGAAAATTAAAAACTCTATTTGTCCATATATCAAATCAAAGAGATCAAACATGTAGAATTATATGCACTAGGAACATAAGTAAGATCATATAAGCATAAATCCAAATTTCAGCTATAATGTTGTTCAAGCACTTGAATAACTTGAAAATTCAGATCTTTAGAAGATTCTCAATAAACTTCTTAATTCTGTAGTATTCAAGATACATGGATATCTATATCAATGTCATCATATAAACATTTTTAGATCATAGTTGGAACATGAATTGAAGTATTCTATAAACTAAATTCAAGAACAGTTCTTTTTCATTTATTGTCATCTAGGGAGAAATCGAGAATATAAATTAAAATCATCTAATTGAGTACAATTGACTGAAATATTATTTTACCCACTCAACCTAAGATATAAAATAGCTTAAAAACGTATCCCATATCTAAAAATCTCGAATCCATATTAAATCCCTAGCAATTCACCCGATTCTTCTTCCTTTCAACTCGGAAACCCTAAAAATGAGGGATTATGAAGAAAGAGTGAGAAAAGGGGAAGTTTTGATACCATTTTAGATCAAATCAGAGGAGGGATGGAATCTTGACATCAGAGAGAAGATTCACCATGAAACTATATGTAAAGAAGCTAAACTTACATGATTTCATCATTCCTCGGACAGCAAAACCCTAGATCAGCATCTCCATCACTTTGTCCTCTCAAACCCTAACTCTCCCTCTCTCTCTAGGATGTCGTTTTCCTGGATTGAATCACGAATTATGAGATCTACTAGTGTGTTAGGTTGACCATATAGAGCAATTGAGCTTCTTGGGTGAATTGCACATTGACCCCTCACTAAACTTTTTCTTATTTCAGCAGATTTTTCTGTCATAAAATAGTTACTGTAATTCGTGTATTTCAAAGATCAAACCTTCTCCAAAAATTATGAAAATTTAGTATGTTGTGTATAATTGAGTTACAAATCATCCGTTAAAATTTAAGACCATTCCAAGAATCCATTAAATAACTAAAAATAGAATAGTGAACTACTATCTAGAATTCTGTAGAAATGTCATTTGAAGAGTAAATGTCCCAGAAAGGCCATGCTAGCTGCCACATACATGCTAAGATGGACCCAACACGGCCGTAATGCCTACCACAGACATGGTGCATTGGTTTCATTAGATTTGAGTATAAAAGTTGGTCAATAGTTCAATTCTTTCAAAACGGCGGTGTGGTCTAGAATGCTCGTGCCACCAACGACCCACCACGGCCGTGCTATCCTATCCTTCAAATACCATTTTCATTCTCCTTTGCATACCTCTATCATTCCTCTCCAACATGATCCTATTTGGTGAAAACCCTAATTTCAACCGATTAGGGTTTATATTTTCTCAAACCCTAATTATACAAAGATATAGTATACTTGGGGTTCTCATTAGGTTTAACATATCATGATTGAGATATCATCATTAATCATGTTTAAGTAATTATCAATCTAGTAAAACATGTAATCATCCACACAAACCCTAACTTACTGATTAAGCTCAAATATGGTCATAACAAAAGGGTTCTGATTCTATTGAAGGAGGGTTAGGGTTCTTTTGTAGGCTAGGTTTGGCGAAGGGGCAGAGACCTGCTTCCAATGGAGTTTCTATTTCTATGGCAGAATTGGGAAAAAATTAATCCCACAGGGAACCAGTGGAAGTTTAGGATAGGATAGCTCGATTTCATCTCCCAAAATTGATGGAGTGTTATCTTCTTGAATTGTGGGCTACAGAGAGAGAGAGAGATCAACACGAGGAATTTATCTGTTCTGTTGCTCCTATTTTCCTATTCAGAGTAAGGTAGGAGATGAAGGGATGCCTTTCGATTTCGATCTGACGGTCTTAAATGTACGCACCAATTGGAAGGGCTGAGAATATATTTCCCAAAAGGAATCAAAATTGTGACATTTAATGATGTCCTTCACACTTTAAGGAATATTACAAAAATCATATCTCCAGAATTGCTTACCTGTATGATCCTAAATTTTTAAAAAAAGTCCATAATGACTTCAAATACTTGTGTGGCAAGTTTGGGACTCAAATTTGAAAGTATAAGAGACTTTTCTTCATATGCAAGTTATCACTTAAAAGACATATTTTTATTCATATTTTCTCTCTCTTTCCCTTTTATCTCCTTTATTTGGATTCCTTTTACCATTATTAACCAAGTGGATTTGAAACCTAATCCATGAAGGTCATTCACATCACTTTCTAGATAATTCCACAGGATTATCATCATTATGTTAATTTCTTTTCCTTTTTAAGCATTACTAGATTTCCTTCAACTTTTCTTTCCTTTTTATCACATTGGACTCACTATCTCAATAGGGTCCGTGAAAACATATATATACAAGAAATATTATAAAAGAAATCCATTCATTACACATAAATCATACAATTTTCATAATCATACATTTTATTGGAGAAATTGTATTTCAAACCATATAAGCCCAAAAATTGGGGTTGTAACATGAACATGAGATCATATGTATAATAAGAGTACACATTCTTATTTTGTCCCTTGTCACTTATTGTTGTGGATAATATAGCACATGATAATACATAAGACTATCATATATTATGAGTGATGACTATGTGTCTTTGGTCATAATATTGGACATCAACTTAGATGCATGAGCACTTGTTAGAGAATAAGTTTTATTGGACAGACCCATTTTAGGAATGACAAATAGAAGTCATGTAATGACATGTCATAGTCATATCTCAATATGACAATGGTGATTTTGATCCTTAGACCTGAAGTTACTATAGTGACAAATGTTGTTCTGTGTACTTTGACACTAGCCCAACGTTCTCTAAAATATGAGTTAATAAGTGAGACTATAAAGGGGGCCATGCTCATGTGAGTCAATATATGATGTTGAATTGACATTATTTTAAATAGTCTACTCTAGTTCAAGGAACAAGATTCAATGCTAAGAGGATGACATTTCATGACTCAGTTTCAATTTGGATATCTATGACAAAGATATTATACATTCATGACAATATTGATCACCTTATAGGTTGTATTTGTTCTTCAACTTATTTCTATAATTTGGGTGGCAATCATGTGTGGTTAGACACCAATATTTTCTTGTGTTGTTTTGAAACATCACTACCAATGTACCTAGGAATCTACCAAGTCACACACATAAGGATGCATGAGGGAATTGAAGTTTGTAAATAAACATATGATTAGAATAGTTTCGAATCATAAATATATTGATTAACCCTCTGATTAGGTGACCATAATGTTTGATCATTCGATCATATGATTGGTTTAATGGATAAATGGATTGTCAATTGGTTGACTAACTTTTTCACTAGACAGATGTGATCAGTCGATTAGGAAACATGACCACATGATCACAATGTTATAAGAAAAATCTGAAATTGGAATGCAATTCAAATGTGGATCTAAACCCTCGTCATAAGGGGATGAGATAACATGATTGGGTGATGAGGGGTTGTGATTGTCCACTCAAGAAATGTAATCGAGAAATCACAATCCAGTCAAAGTTTTTTTTAGCAGCAAACTATTTTTTACTATTTCAATTAGGAAAGGGTTTGGAATTAAGTTTTCCCAACCTAATAACGCTCCTATATAAAGGGGACACATCACAATGGATTTGATATATCTTTTAGACATGACTTTTGAAAAAAGTTGGTCAGCACATATCTCTTAGAGAAAGAAAAAGAAACTCTAAGGTTGTTGGCCAAGGTAGGAAAAGAAATGGAGTTTTGGGACTCCTAGTATGTCAACAACTCATGTTCCTCATTTACTTGGTGGCCAACATTGTGCACCACATTCTTCCAAATCCACATGGATGAAGTAAAGATCAAGGCACACATGTCGAGGCTTGAAGAAATGATTTTATAAGAAGACAACTATTGAGCAGCTTGGTTGCTAATCTGGATCTTCTTATTCTTATCTTCACTTGGTGGCCATTCCGAACCTGCATCTATAAAATCGTGTTCTTCACTGACATAAGATGTGTCTAGTTTTTAAACTACTAATATGCATAAAGGTATCACCTTTATTCCTTCTTATGCCTTTTGTTCACTAACTATTTATTAGCTAGAACAGGTTCGATAGAGAGGGTATATAGGAAAGAATTTTTTTGTTATTGCATGGTGCCCACTTCCTAAAAACCCAACAATATATGCTTTTTATTGGTTGAGTGAATGATTGACAAACTTTATTTATTTTTTTCAACAAAACATCTACACATTAAATCTCATTATCACATAAAGTATTACATTTGTAGGATGAAAGTAACACAAACTAAATTTTAGGAGAATGGTGAATGCGAGTTCTTTCATTGGGAAATTAACCTTCCACTTAGTTGGCAGACCCTAAAGGCTGAGATTAAGTTAGTATCAAGAATGTAATTTTGTTTGGGGGAAAGCAATGAAAATAAATGATATGCTCAAATCAACAACGATGTGGAATTTTTCTACCAATCATCTCAAAATAGAGTACAATACACTAATATTGAAATTTATTAGATTGGAGAATATCAATCACATTATGGATCTATCAAATGTTAATGAATTTAAATTGTTTGATAAGAAAATTATATAATAACTAGCTATTTCAAGCATTATTTTTTATAGTGGATATTATTGTGATTTATTGTTCAACATATTTTTATGTCTTTAGGCATCGCTTACATACTTTCAAAATAGAGTGGGCCTTCTGAAATGACAATTTTTTCTATATATGACTTGAACATTTATGATTAAATTTGGTAAAATCAAACTGAACTTGATTGGATTTTTTTAAATTAAACATCTCAGAGTTGTCAAAAATGGGATTCAATACTCTAGATATTGAAATAAATTTACATTTTAACATATTTGAGTTAAAAGTGAGACTAATAAAATAAATTCTTGTAGTACACATAAAAATAGCTGAGGCATGAGATAATTAATTTATTAATAAAAAACAACTGAAGTATTGGATGCACTAGATATTATGACACATTCACTTTTGAAAAAAATGCATAATAATGTTTAACATATTTAATGTGTTACATGGTTTGGTGCTGCCACTAGGAATACACACAAAATTGATGCAAACAATTATGAAAATTAATACAAGGATTTTGACGTCTGAATTTGCCAACATTTTTGGCATATTGATTGCACAGCGTAAACATGTCATTCATTTCACACATGCACCTTAACAACTAAAAGCACAAAAATGGATGATACATTCATATATAGAAAGGGCAAAGAGAGTCACAAATAGATCTCCTCATTTTTTGTTAGTTGTGGTTGTGCTTTAAGGTTCAAATCTCTCATTATCTTGGTATTTTTATTATCTCTTTGCGGTTTTTATTCCTTCGAGTTGTGAGTTAAGATTTTATAAATAACAAACTTTATTTAGGTTAGAACTACTCTTTATTATGGTTTCTCAAGTTTTGGCCATCTTAAAACCACAAATTGTCTACTCTTATTCACTATTTTGATCCACCATGGTCAGCATGCAGTTCCTAAGTCTGAGTTGTAGATAATCACTCAGGGGGTCATAGTTCTTACTTCAAAAATTGAATTGTTGTCTTTTGGTCTATATTGATATCTTATAAATGTTGGCTACCTCATCAAAGGAAGGAGAAAACTTTCACCTCCACTGACCAAATATTGATAACCAATAATCCCCTATAATTTCAAATGATTGATGCCCAAAGGTTCTAGTAACCTTTAAAAGGTCGATCAAACTTACAACACTATTAATCCTTACAAGGTGCTCATTGGTGACCAACTAAATTTTGCAAATACCCCATTGGTTGATCTAATTTCCTAAAGGTTGACTGCCATTTCGATAGTTACCTACCCAGTTACAAACAATCTTGGGTAGGGTCTCCATCAATCTATTTCCCTAGTGGCATTGAGAAGTCATTCTGGCCTCTCAAGAATCAATCAAATTTGTAATCCAACCGGGGAAAAATAGAATTTATGATGTTCTTAGCACATTAATCAGTTTTGACATAGACATGAACAAGGTATTAGTGTTTCTAAAATGTACACTCAATATCACTTCAAATACATGATTTATTATTTATTGTTTCAATCTTATATTCATAATCCCTACTATTAGGATGACATCAAGGTTTGGTTAGCACGAGTCTCATTTCTGGAATCTTCCAGATTAATTTCTTTAATAGTTTGTACATGTGCAAATGAACCCATAGAAAGCCATGATAGATTGTAAGCACTGAAATCTTAGTATCCTTACAAAGATAAAAGAGATAAAATTGTGTAATGAAAGGTTGTAGCATGCAATTCATCCATAAGATCAACCATCTTATGCAAGGGAATATACGTATAAATCACACAAAAGTGTAGTACATGACATAGTTGACAAGAGAGCGAGTTACAACTTACCACCCTAGATCCTACTAAGAGATAGAGATAGAGAGAGTTTGTAGTTAGTATTTTTAATTAATTATTTCCAATAACAAGTAACTTAGTAAATGCATGTTGAATTATATTTTACTTTCCGTGCTAGGTAAAAACACAAATTGTGATGGAGGGATATTCTATCATGCACATGGATATGTATTTTATGATTTCAATTGAGACAAGTGACCACACAAAGTTGAGATTATTCATAGAAAAATGTTGAAATAATATTATTTAACATCATTACATTAGAGTATAGAAAACATAGGATACAAATTTAAATTTCATATCCATAAATGCAAACAAAAATGGGACATGCATATTTTATTCATTAAAAGGTAATTGTAAAGTTTTTTATATTAAGTGAACTCTATCACTACATGTATATAAAAAATATAGCTTCCAAAGTTTATAAGATGAGAACTTCATATGCATGACATGCAAGATAAGAACATGAGTCATAGATAAATCCAATATAAATTTACCTTGCCTATACCCAAGTGTGTAGGGATGACTCTATGATTCCATCAAAAGATCAACACCAACCTTCATCTACTGATGAAAATGAAGGGGAAGCTCCTCAAGTCAGACCCCTCAATTATTTTTCAAGAAGTGATGAAAGTTGGCATTCATAATGCAGCCTTGGTGTTTGCCAAAACTGTGGGGATGATGCTGAAAACTACTAGAGGGGGGGTGAATAGAGTTTTATAGATAATTTTAACAATTATTGAATTCAAACAATCAACCACAAAAGTATTGGACAAGGGGACAAGAATTTAGAGTGGTTCCAACTTTAGCAAATACTAAAGTTGTCAGTCCACTACCCGGTTGCTTACCCAACCGGGATTTGGAAAGAAATTAATTTTATTACCTCGCAAGGACTTTACATAAAATTACAATTTCTTTCCCTAAACCCTTCAAGCAGCCTTCACCTAGAAGTAATCGCCCAACTTTGAAGCAGCCTTCACCTAGAAGTAATTGCACCACCTTGAAGCAGCCTTCCTCCTGAAGTAGCTTCCCGTTGCAATAGCCTTCTTGAAGTAGCTTCCCGTGCGATAGCCTTCTTGAAGTAGCTTGAAGTCCACCTTCTCCTCCGAGAAGAACCTTCTCCAATCTGAAGCCTCCAACCCTAGGAGTAGCAAGGAGAATACAAAAGATAACAAGGAACAAGAAGGAAAATAGAAATTACAACTTATCCTTTGAAGCACAAGGCTTGATTTGCCTATATCAAGCGTATTGATCTCCTAACCAATGAGTGTAGAAGTGTAAGTGTTGTGGAAAGGAGATGCTAGCCTATAGGACATGAAATTAGAGCAATGGGAATGAATAGCCAATGTAGGAATTGCTCTATTGCTCAAAACAGATTGCAAATGTAATTGCTTGCTCAAGTATAGCACAAGTGTAGCTTAGGTGTAATTTGGTGTCCTAAGGCATGTCCTATTTATAGGAATGGCCTATGGATGCTGAAGGACATTCTAGACAACTTCTAGGGGCTTCTAAGTGCTTAACTAGCCGTTAGATATAAGTTAGGTGCATTAGTAACGGCTAGTTGCTTTATTCTGCAGTTGCTGTCAGAGACCATCTCGGTCGACAAATTGTCGACCGAGATACCTACTCGGTCGAAGTTTTGTCGACCGACAGGCTCTTTGGATCAACGTTCATTTGCAACTGCCAACTACTTTGTCAGCTGTGTCTAACGGCTACTTGGGTCATTCTCGGTCGAGAAGTTTGTCGACCGAGAGTGTCTCGGTCGAGGAGTTTGGTCGACCGAGATTGACCCTATTTCAATCTTTCAATTTAGGCACTAAGTAAATGTATGAGTGTGCATATGTGAACCTATTTGAAAGGGATGACCTTTCTAAGTGTGGTGATTGGCTAGGGAAGATCTAACGCTTGATTTACATGAAATCTAAGTACTTGTACATTATATGTTTGTACAAGTTTATAATTGATTACATTGCATGACATTTACAATTATTCAAGCGTATAGTTTCCCTAGAACTTTGTCATCCACTTTATTCCTGCAACACTCAAGTAGCACGTTAGATCAACAAGAATGAAATGTTTGTCATCATCGAAACAAAGGGATTTATTATAATGTCCAATTTATCCAACAATCTCCCCCTTTTTGAAGATGACAAACATTTCCTAAAATATGAAATAAGGAAATATAAAGCATGTGAGTTTCATACCTGAAGATTACCTTTTGTAGCCATTCTTGTTTTACAAGTGAGTGCTGGCCATCAAAATGAAACTCATTTATATTTTTTATTTTGATTTTATATCCTTTCTCCCCCTTTGTCATTTCAAAAAGATATCTAGGTTGAATATTTTATATTTCTTCTCCCCCTTTGTCATTTCAAAAAGATATCCAGGTTGAATATTTTATATTTCTTCTCCCCCTTAATTTTATATTATGCTCCCCCTTAAATAGATATTCTATTAGGAACATAGATTTAATATCATTTTTGTCTAATTTATCCACAATTTGTTTCTCAATCATTTGCAAAGGATATTAAGCCTAGAAATGATATGAGATTCCCTTAAGCTTATGATGAATGTATATTGATTTCTCATCTATCAAGGGATGTTAAACCCTAAATTAAATGAGAATCCTTTAGATTATAAAATGTCTCCATCCAAATGCAAGGGATGTTGAGCCTTGATTTGTTTAGAGAGTTCCTTTAAGTACTAGATGTCATTTTCATGAAATTCATAGATTTCTTCATAATCAAGAGTAAAAATACTAAGGTCGTAACAAGCTTCAAATGATGTTCACAATGTTTTTCTAAGGTTCTTAATCAATTAATCCAATTTGTTGTTATGAGCTCCCCCTTAATCTTACAATTTAAGCAATTTAATGCTTCTAAGGTCACAAATGATTTTAAATTTTGATTTTGACCTTTATCAAAAGTATACTAAGATTAATAAAATAATGTCCAAATAAGCATTTTGTCAAAGCTTATTTTAGGTCACCCTTGACTACGACCAAAGCGCCCCTTGGTCAATTTTAATTTTAATCAAGAGGCAAATTCTGTAGATTTCCAAGATAAACATTCATATGTGAAGTATAATTTCTGCAGATAGCTATAAATACCAATTTGAAGCACATTAAGATATACCTATTATGAAGACTTAATATGAGCATCATAGTGAAGTCTTTGACCTTGATTTTTCTAGAATGCATGTTTTACATTCATTGTAAATGATGTTTCATATGCTTTGTTATGGATACAGAAATATCAAATCCCATTTCTTCTTATACCCTTATCATAAGATTCTTTAGAAACATATATTTTGAAAGCAAGATTAATATCTTAAAGTCAAGATTTTTGCTTTTGATTTCTTAGAACAAGCAAATAGATAAAAACATTAATATTTTGTTCTAAGAGGCACCATTTGGCTTGTCATAGCAACATCATCATCACAAGCTGTGTCCACAATCATTATCTATTATGTCAAGATGCTTTAATGCTAATGACATTTGCAATTATCTGAATCACAATGATCATTCATGGTTTGTATATATGAATCAAAGCTTATTTTAAACCAATGAAACATAATGATCATGATGAAGCATATCTATGATGGAGCAATTGAAGCATGAAATTTAACCCATGGTTTTTATGTAACTAGATCAAGGAATACTTAGAATGGACCTATATGATTCAAGTGAAGGCATGTTGCAAATATCAATGTGTGATTTGTCTTAAAGATTCATTCATAATTCCAATTAAATTTATAGCAGACTGAGCTAGTCAGTTTCCAGAAACTTATTCGGTCGAACTCTTCTCAACCGAAATATTTTCGGTCGAAGTATTTCTCGACCGGGAATGTTTCTGCAAATTTCATTCAGCAATTTGTATGTTTTATGTATAAATTCTGTTACAGGTGTCAAATCCTATTTACTCTTGATAATATACTTTAGAAGCATTTTTCCTTGAATCCTTACTTTTTATTTCTTAGAACAAATAAATGGATAAAACATTAAAAAATTTTGTTCTAAAGAAACATAGTTATTGAAATATAATAATCATGATGCTATAGAGAGGTAGAAGCATATCCATAGTGCAATAATTTAAATTGTAACACATACATGGTTCATGTATAGATATTCCAAGGATTACTTAGGAAAACCAAGTAAATTATGATAAAACAGTAATTTCCTCGGTTAAGCTAATCATGATTTTTCAGTTTTAAATCCAACCATTGAGAGTAAACCAAAATAGTCTCATATAAGTTTTCAATTTTAAGACAGACTTTTATAATTGATCATGCTGAAGAAACTTTTCAAACAATGAATAAGGTTTGTTCAAGATTAGTCTTCTTACAACACTTTTGCAATGTGTTTAAGGATTTTCTACTCATAATGTTATATAATGTAAACGATCAATATGTCTTGCTACAAAAATTGTCTTCCAAGATTTTATTTTTGATTTGCATGTTAATTCAATCATCAATAACAATTTGATAGCAAACTAGGTTGATTGAAAAACAATTTCAGAAGATTTATGTCAGACTTGACAACAGAAGCCTACTCGGTCGACCATTTCTCGACCGACAGGTTCCTCGGTCGACAGTGTCTCGACCGAGAAAGGTTCTGTGTTGTTTCAAACATGTTTTCAAATCTTGTTTATAATTAAAATCAAAAGTATGAAAGTTAAAGCTTGATTTAGTTGAGATATTTAAATATCAAAGCAGCATTTAGGTTAAATCTCAACTAATCATATATATTTTATGAATCCAAACTAAACAAGTAGTTTAAGATGTATATTTGGAAATTTAATTTCTTGGATTAACTTGGTGTCCTATTAAGTTGAGATAGACATAGAGATATACAACTTAGAGTCTTTGGTCATATCTCAACTTAATTTTATCCATTTAGTTTGGGGGTTTTGGAACCCATACTAGCTCAACATTCTTTTTCTTGTATGGGCATGAAAAAGAGTAATGTCCAAGACGTGAGCAATAATGGCAACATATAGAATCAACCTCAAGTCTTTTTCTATGGTTTTGTTCTAGGTTGTTCTTTGGTACAAATGTAGCTTGATGTACTCGTGTCTTTCTCCAACTAGGTTTTTGATGAGATTTCCCTTTGGGCTTATAACCTAGTCCTCTTCTCCCAATTTGATGATAGGAATCATCCAATATTTTATCAAGGATTCCATTGTTGCTTAACCTACTAACTTCTTGTTGCAACTTAGCGATCTCATCCATTCTTTTCTTAATATCTAGTTTTGCTTGATCTAGATTAGATGATAAAGAATTCCTTTCTTTCACTATATTATCATAATCTAGATGTGTACACAAAACAGGTTATTTTTGAAGATCATTTAACTTTGCAAGTAATCCAACCTTTTCTTGATATAGAAGATCATAATTTGTTTCTAGAGTAAAAATCTTCACATCACTACTACTTAGAGATGATTTCAAAGTACGATTTTCAGAAACAATGCTATCTTTTTCAAAACCAAGATTATTCAATTTAGCATATAAATCTTCATTTTCGGATGTAAGAGCAAGAAGTCTAGCATTTAACTCATCGTTTGTTTTACTAGATTTCTTTAATTTCTTCTTGCACTCAATATACTTATTGTGTGTTTCTTCAAGACTAGAAATTAGCTCTTCTTTTGATAAATCAAGAAGGCTTACCTCTTCTTCTTCTTCTTCATTGGTTGTAGCAATGAGACAATTTTTATGGACCTCTTCCTTCTTTTTTCTCCATGGACAACCTATTGTTGTATGGTTTGTTCCTAAACACCAATTGCAGCTTGTTGAAAGTTGGTCCAAGTTGCTCCTTTGCCTGCGGTTGTAGTCACCTCCACCCTTCATTCTTCAAGACCTGGTTAGGGTTCCTTGAAGCCTGCTCTAATACCAACTAAAAACTACTCGAGGGGGGGTGAATAGAGTTTTATAGATAATTTTAACAATTATTGAATTCAAACAATCAACCACAAAAGTATTGGACAAGGGGACAAGAATTTAGAGTGGTTCCAACTTTAGCAAATACTAAAGTTGTCAGTCCACTACCCGGTTGCTTACCCAACCAGGATTTGGAAAGAAATTAATTTTATTACCTCGCAAGGACTTTACATAAAATTACAATTTCTTTCCCTAAACCCTTCAAGCAGCCTTCACCTAGAAGTAATCGCCCAACTTTGAAGCAGCCTTCACCTAGAAGTAATTGCACCACCTTGAAGCAGCCTTCCTCCTGAAGTAGCTTCCCGTTGCAATAGCCTTCTTGAAGTAGCTTCCCGTGCGATAGCCTTCTTGAAGTAGCTTGAAGTCCACCTTCTCCTCCGAGAAGAACCTTCTCCAATCTGCAGCCTCCAACCCTAGGAGTAGCAAGGAGAATACAAAAGATAACAAGGAACAAGAAGGAAAATAGAAATTACAACTTATCCTTTGAAGCACAAGGCTTTATTTGCCTATATCAAGCGTATTGATCTCCTAACCAATGAGTGTAGAAGTGTAAGTGCTGTGGAAAGGAGATGCTAGCCTATAGGACATGAAATTAGAGCAATGGGAATGAATAGCCAATGTAGGAATTGCTCTATTGCTCAAAACAGATTGCAAATGTAATTGCTTGCTCAAGTATAGCACAAGTGTAGCTTAGGTGTATTTTGGTGTCCTAAGGCATGTCCTATTTATAGGAATGGCCTATGGATGCTTAAGGACATTCTAGACAACTTCTAGGGGCTTCTAAGTGCTTAACTAGCCGTTAGATATAAGTTAGGTGCATTAGTAACGGCCAGTTGCTTTATTCTGTAGTTGCTGTCAGAGACCATCTCGGTCGACAAATTGTCGACCGAGATACCTACTCGGTCGAAGTTTTGTCGACCGACAGGCTCTCTGGATCAACGTTCATTTGCAACTGCCAACTACTTTGTCAGCTGTGTCTAACGGCTACTTGGGTCATTCTCGGTCGAGAAGTTTGTCGACCGAGAGTGTCTCGGTCGAGGAGTTTGGTCGACCGAGATTGACCCTGTTTCAATCTTTCAATTTAGGCACTAAGTAAATGTATGAGTGTGCATATGTGAACCTATTTGAAAGGGATGACCTTTCTAAGTGTGGTGATTGGCTAGGGAAGATCTAACGCTTGATTTACATGAAATCTAAGTACTTGTACATTATATGTTTGTACAAGTTTATAATTGATTACATTGCATGACATTTACAATTATTCAAGCGTATAGTTTCCCTAGAACTTTGTCATCCACTTTATTCCTGCAACACTCAAGTAGCACGTTAGATCAACAAGAATGAAATGTTTGTCATCATCGAAACAAAGGGATTTATTATAATTTCCAATTTATCCAACAGATGCTACCCACCTAATATATGTGAATAACCACAAGATAAGACCCATGTCCCAGTGATTGAAAGAGCACAAAAACATATTTTACTTACAATCCTACTATTAACATAGTAGTAAAACTATATTAGGTTAATAACTATAAATATTCACAAGGCATAATTATTAGTAGATGAAACATTTGAATAAAATTAATAACAATGGTAACGATCGAAGAGCAATAAATGCATTCAAAGTAATTCACCAAGTTGATTTAATAGTTATAGTTGCATGTCTTATCTACTCATTATTGTTAAACCCTAGGTATATTGAGGTGTAACACTCAAACCACTAGTAGTTACTGTGAAGTCCCCTAGCTCCTTACGTAAGGTTTCAAGACTACCAGTCTCCATAAAACCCTACCACACCTCGGTCGGTGTAGGTATAAATGAGTAGGGGTTGAACGGCCGTGTTCTACTAGCGAGGGCTCAAAACCTAATCATATTGGGTATAAATACATATATCAAATATCACATATATCATTACCACATCATTGCAGGTACAACCTTGACATCACATATCTGGTCACCTAACCAGAGGGTTAATCATCATATTTATGATTCAGAATATTCTAATCATATGTTTAATTGCAAACTTCAATTCCCTTATGCACCCTTATGTGTGTGACGTGGTAGGTTCCTAAGTATGTTGGTAGTAATATTTCAAAGCAACACAAGTTAAAATTGGTGTCTAACCACATATGATTGATACCCAAGCAATAGGAATGAGTTGGAGAACAACTACAACCTGTAAAGTGATTAATATTACCATGACCACATAGTTCCTTTGTTACATATATCCAAATTGAAATTGAGGCATGGAATGTCATTCTCTTGGAATTCCATCTTGTTCCTTAAACTACAACGACTATTCGAGATAATGTTAGCTCAATATCATATATTGGCTCACATGAGCATGGCCTTTATAGTCTCAATTATCAACTCATATTTTAGAGCAAGTTGGATTAGCATCAAACTACATAGAACAACATGTGTTACTATTGTGACTTCAGGTCTAAGGAACACAACCACCAATATCATGTTTAGATATAACTCTGACATGTCATTATATGACTTCCTTGTATTAATCTTGAGATGGGTCTATCTTGTACAACTTGTTCTTTAACAAGTACCCATATATCTGATTTGATGTCAAATATCATGACTAAGAAGAATTAGTCATCACTCAAAATACATGCTACTTTTATGTATTATTATTGTCATATAATATTCACATTAATAACTAACTAGGGACACAAAAAGAATGAATACCCTTATTGTGTTGGTATATATGCCCATAGAGCCATCCCAAGCGATTGCATGGAGTCGGATTTTAATTAATCAATTAATGTGATTATTTCGTTAATTAATGAATTCCAGAATATTCTAATTAATCCATGAGCATTTTAATTAACGCAGCGTTTCTGTTTACCGATGGGTTTAGCAAACTCTACTTCCCTTTGTATCCTATTTAAAGGAGGTTGATGGCTGATATCTATATAAGATATTGAGAGAGGTTTTTAGTTTACACTCACGTACGTAAACCCTAGCCGTCACCATGCTTAGGAGAGAAAGGAGAGCAACGCGCTGCTAGCACGCTGCAACACAGCCACGACTCCTTCCTACCGGCTTAGGAAACACGACGTGGAGTTCCAGTTCATCCGCGTGGACGAAGTAGAGATGCAGATGCAGAGACGCCTTTGTTCGGAGGACATCAACGACCATCTGTACGCGCTACGAGCGGCGTATATCACTGCACGAAAGAAATGCCGCCGGATCTCCCTACGACGCACTTAACAAACAAGAGAGAAGTTATGTCCGTGTAGGCCAATGGCATTGCACACCGCTGTACAGCAGGACATCGCCGGACTTGCTCCGCGATAAGGTATATCCCGTAAACACTCCTTTCAAATACGCTGTTGTCGACGAGATCCTGTTTCGGATTGAGTGGAATTTTTGTCGCTTCTGCCGCATATGTTTTCTCCATAAAACCCAACAGTGGTATCAGAGCAGCGTCGATCTACGACGTATTTGGATTCGTTTCGATATGATCGAATCGCTGTATACTATTTTTATGTTGCATACAATGAGAATTAAAACTGCTAATGTGCAAATCTAAACCTAATTCCACATATGATGCAGGCTTCTGTTTTTGAAGTTTTGGACGGGGTCGACTATGGAAAATATTGATTTTTCTAAGTGCACGAAAGTAAAATTCCCCACACAGGGGCGCTGCCCCTGTGTACCCTGCACAGTCTACGTGGGAGTCAAAAATTTATTTAATGGGGAATGTCCGCATTACAATACTATAATTTTAATATGTATATACGTATATGTAGATATACCTATGACAGCATACATGTCGCCTTTAAAATCTATTTTATGTGGTGAATGCATGCATGGTTATGGCCTAGTATCCCCTTTTGTGAATGTTGTGAATGAATGTGGATGTCGATCTTGTGGATATGTTTGTTTCTGAATGCTATGGATGTACAATGGTTGCATATGGATCCTTTGTATAAAGTATTTAGCTTGCATGTCGAGCCTCATCTCTTATTTCAAAGTGTAATTAATTATTTTCCTTTATATTTGTACTCATATGATGTAATAGAGATAGGATTAGTTTTAGTTTTTTTAAACTTGATGTAAGGAGGCCACTTGAAGATACCATGAAATCTAATTCCAAGAAGCAACCTGAAGATCCAACTCCAAGGAGCGTCCATTGAGAAGCAACAAGAAGATCCAATTCCAAGAAGCAACTTGAAGTTCTAACCTCACGAAGCATCCATGAAGTTGTTCATTATAATGTTGATCATTACACACTTATAGGTTGATTCACAGGTGTTGCATGAGATGCATAAGACCATAGGTGGACCGTAATCCTTTGTTGCTCCAAAGGATTATATTAGTATGGCCATAACCGATGTATTTGTGTTTGTGATTGCATGTCTATCGTTTGTGGTTATGGATATAGTAGTATATGATATGTACTATAAGTATGTGGTGTTTGGATATGTATATGTATTAGTAAAACCCCTCAATTAATAATATTAAGTTTTAGTTGCCTTCCATAAAGCAACACACATGAAAATCTTGATCGACTATGTGTGGGCATGCCTCCGTGTGGTACACTATCTATCTCGTGGAAGTGTGATGGTGGGTGTGTGGGTCTGCCTCCGTAGGGTGCACACTCATTGTGTTGACTTATGGATTGGACTTAACTAGGGACCTTGATAGGATCAAGTACCTAGAGGCACAAAGATGCATCATGGCAAGGAGTTGTGCATGATCATCTATCCAAGAGTTGCATACGATGCAATTGGCAAAAGTTGCCTACCTTAGTATTTGGCCTTTGACGCCAGCGTTGGCAAGGCATTGATCCAATTATTTTGGATCTTGGCTCACTAGAAGGTTGTACGCTGCAATCTTCTAAGTTGATAGTGAGGGCTATCAATTTGAATAAAATAGTGGGAGCATAATTAATTAAAGGCCTAATTAATCTCATTTATCAAATCTTTACAAGTCAAAATGTTTTGGAGTAAATGCAAATTTTTCTTTTGTAGCAATCAAATGGCAAACAACACTCACACTTTCTCATTTCGATCAGTTCTTGAGAAGCACAAACTTACCAGAACCAACTTTCAAAACTAGTTTAGGATGCTGAAAATTGTTCTCACACATGAGCGTAAGCTCTATGTCTTTGAAACACCAGAGCCAGCGGAACCCACCGCAAATACGCCCAAGGCTGAACAGGATGCTTACAAGAAGCACCTTGATGATGTCGTGGATGTCAAGTGCCTGATGTTGTGCTCAATGAACTATGAGTTGCAAGAGCAGCATGAGAACATGAATGTCATGGAGATGGTAAAACATCTCAAGAACATGTATCAACATCAAGCAAGACAGGAGAGATATGATGTCTCCAAGGCTTTGTTCCAGAGCAAGATGAAAGAGGGAGACTCAGTTGGAACACATACACTCACTTTGATTGGGTACGTGGAAAGCCTATCCAAGCTAGGATTTCCCCTAGGTCAAGAGTTGGCCACTGATGTGATTCTACAATCATTGTTTGAATCATATAATCATTTTGTCATGAACTATAACATGAACAATCTTGACAAGCCGTTGTCAGAATTGTTGGGCATGTTGAGGACAGCTGAAGCACAGATGAAGAAAGACAAGCCCAAGTATGTGATGATGATCAGTAAGGCAAAGGGAAAGTCAAAAGGCAAAGGTAAGGCTAAGAAAGGTTCTAAAGCCGGGTAGAAGCCAAAGTCATCCGCGCTCAAAGATAAATATGGGATCTCCAAAGAAGGCAGTTGTCACCATTGTCACCAGGCTGGACATTGGAAAAGAAATTGTCCTCTCTACCTGGAGGAACTGATGAAGAAGAAGCAGGGGATAGAGATCTCCACTTCAGGTATAGACGTTATTGAGATAAACTTAAATACTTCTTCATCATGGGTACTGGATACCGGATTTGGATCTCACATATGTTCTAATATGCAAGATCTGATAAGAAGTAAGCCTTTACGAAAGGTCCAAGTTGAGTTGTAGGTTGCTAATGGAGCAAGAGTTGTTGCCACCGCAGTTGGAGTTATTAGTTTATCTTTGCCTACGGGCCTTTTAATAGAATTAGAGAATTGCTATTATGTACCTGCCATTAATAGAAATATTATTTTTGTATCTTGTATGGATAAGAGTGGATTTGAATTTCACATTAAGAATGGAATTATTTATATTTCTAAAGATGAGATCTTTTATGGAAATGCCCCTATGTCTTATGGTATCTACTTGTTAGAACTTGATACTAGAATACACAACGTAAATACAAAAAGGTTAAAACTTGACAACTCAAACAAAACATTCTTATGGCATTGTCGTCTTGGGCACATAAACGAGAAGCACATATCTAGACTCCATAAGGATGGTTATCTAGACTCTTTTGATTTTGAATCATTGGAGACATGTGAGGCATGTTTATTAGGTAAGATGACCAAGACTCCTTTCACTGGACACAGTGAGAGAGCTAGTGATCTGCTAGGGCTCATACATACTGATGTATGTGGAACTTTTAGATCAAATGCTAGAGGAGGCTATCAATACTTCATTACCTTCACTGATGACCTCAGTAGGTATGGCTATGTACATCTTATGAAAAACAAGTCAGAAACTCTTGAAACGTTCAAGACTTTCATGAATGAAGTAGAGAAGCAACTTGGTAAGAGTATTAAAGCACTCTGTTCAGATCGAGGTGGCAAATACTTAAGCCAAGAGTTTGAGGATCTTCTGAGAGACTGTGGTATTGTATCACAATGGACTCCACCTGGTACACCACAACATAATGGTGTGTCAAAAAGAAATAATTGTACATTATTAGACATGGTACAATCAATGATGAGTTCAGCCAAACTTCCAATATTGTTCTGGGGATATGCTCTTGAAACTACAACGTTTACACTTAATTGTGTACCTTCCAAATTGGTTCAAAAGACACCATATTAGATATGGAATGGGAATCGTCCCAATTTGTCTATGTTAAAGATTTGGAGATGTGAAGCTTATGTTAGGAAATAATTTCCTGAAAAGCTTGGACCCAAATTGAAAAAATGTTGTTTTGTTGGATACCCCAAGGAAACTCGGGGATACTACTTCTACACACCAACTGACAACAAAGTGTTTGTTGCTAGGACTACTGTATTTCTTGAAAATAAATTTATTTCTAAAGGAATTAGTGGGAGGAATGTAGAGATCAAAGAAGTTTGAGACCAACAAGAAAGCAGAGAACCTAAGGAGGTACATAAGGAACATGAAGACTCACAAATTGTTGTGGAATTTCAAGTTCCAAATGTAACACAGGAACCTCGTAGGTCTAGTAGGACACGACTTGAACCCTGAGAGATTTGGATTTCTCGTGACTCAAGACAGTGATGAATTGGGCATAGCAGATGAGCCAACTTCCTGTCTAGAAGCTACTAAGGGACCAGAATCTTAGAAATGGCTCGAAGCCATGAGATCTGAGATGGAATCCATGTACACAAAAAGGCATGGACCTTGGTGGATCCACCCGAAGGGGTAAAACCCATAGGGTGCAAGTGGGTCTTCAAGAAGAAGACTGACATGGATGGAAATGTTCAAACCTATAAAGGTAGATTGGTTGCAAAAGGATTCCATCAAATTCAAGGTGTTGATTATGATGAGACTTTCTCACCAATTGCCATGGTTAAATCCATCAGGATCATGCTTTCCATTGCAGCTTATCATGACTATGAGGTTTGGCAGATGGATGTTAAAACATCAATCCTTAATGGGAATTTACTCGAGGATGTGTACATGACACATCCTGAGGGTTTTATCGATCCAAAGGAAGCCAATAAAGTCTGCAAGCTACAAAGGTAAATCTATGGATTGAAGCAAGCATCTCGGAGCTGGAATCTACGTTTTGATGAAGTAGTAAAAAAGTTTATCTTTAGTCAAAATGAAGATGAACCTTGTGTTTACAAAAGGGTTAGTGGGAGCACAATTGTATTTCTCATATTGTATGTGGATGAC
>OY856411.1:1336433053-1336448053 GCA_963693085.1 Alisma plantago-aquatica | reverse complement strand
TGCCTTTGATACATCAAGCTTCATACAAGCTTTCTTGTGGCCTCTCATCACATTGAAATCAAGCATGAATTCTCCTGCTAAAAGAGCGCAATCGCTGATGCTGCGACCAGCAATGAACGCACCCTGGTTCTCTGACACAACGAGGGGTAACACCATCTTTAGTCACTCCGCCAGTAACTTAGCTATGACCTTGTATTGCACATTACAACATGCAATCAGTCTGAAGTCCGCCAGTGACGATGTCGTCTTCTTCTTAGGTATAAGAACTAGGAAGACATGGTTTACCTGTCTCAGGATACACCCTCCATCCATGAACCACCTTACAGATTCACATAGCTCCTCCTTAATCAGTTCCCATGCTTCTCTGTAGAAGTAAGAGTTGAAACCATCGGGCCCTGGTGATTTGTCAGTACCGATGCTCCATAGGGCCTCCTTTACCTCCTCCTCAGTGATATGCCTACATAGAATATTATTGTGAGAATTCGTGAGTTTATATTTCCACTGTATGTCCTCATCCTGCAACATCAGCTGGTCACTATAATCTTTATTATACAGTTTGGTATAAAACTCCGTCGCCTGATCCCCAAGCTCCTCTTGACTGTTGAGAATCTTTCCTTCTGAGTCCACAAGCTCTGAGATGGTGTTGAGTGCCTCTCTTTGTCGAACAGCATTATGGTATACTTTTGTATTTCTATCCCCATCTTTAATCCATTGCTGCCTACTTCTCTGCCATAGGAAGCTTTCCTCCACTTTCTTGAGTTCCTCCATGATGTGTTTCAGCTTAGTTTCCTGCTCGATCATTGTCTGGTTCAAGGGGTCCTTCATCAAATGTCTCTTGACCTCCAGAAGCTCCTTCTTATTAACTTCGATGAGCAACGGAATGTTGACATGCTCTTTCGACCATGTCTTCAAGTGCCCGTTTAGTCTTTTTAATTTCTTCACAAAGGTGTATATTGGATTGCCTTGGACTGGTTCCTTCCAGCTCCTCTCCAACAGCTCCTTATACCCCTCCCATTTAGTCCAGAAATTTATGAATTGAAAAGGCCTTTTTCTTCTTGTCTTTTCATGCAGTTGCATCATCAGCGGAGCATGATCACTAATGTCCACACTCAAAGCTTTGATGCTGGTATTACCGTTCAAATCAATCCATCTGCTGTTAACCAGAGCTCTATCGAGCTTACAGGCTATCCTCTTACTCGGTTTTCCTTCATTGTTCCATGTGAAAGTGTCATCTCCTTGCATAGGTAGCTCACATAGATCCCCCTCATTTATCATTTGATTGAATGACCGTAATACTGTCTCGGGGACAAGTCTTCCACCCCTCTTCTCCTCATGTATTCTTACATTATTCAAATCACCCATGATCAACCATGGAAGATCTGTCCACTTTGCTTGTGCTAACATTTCCTTCCATAAGGCTTGTCTTTGAGAATGCAGATTGAAAGCATACACTGCTGAGAAGAAGAATCTCAGTCCTCCTCTATTGGTACAAATGGCAAAGATGATCTGATCATCGTTTACCTCCACGTCGACCTCCCACGCATTAGGATTCCATCCCAAACAAATTCTGCCTAAGTCCACCGATTCATGATTAGAAATTATCTTCCATCCATTAGGGAATATGGATGCTACACATATGGAATTGATTATTCTTATTTTGGTTTCCAGTATCGCCGCCATTGAAACTCCACTGGATTTAATCCAGTTTCTCACCTCACGTCTCTTATAAGGGTCACAGACACCCTTTACATTCCACGTGAGCACAGACATGGGATAACTATTTTTTGTTCTTGGTACGCCTACCAGGATCCTTCTCCTTCCCTTTATCTCCCCCCTTCTCCTTCCCCTTCTCTTTAGACATCTATTCTTTATCCTTCTGAGCTGGGGTTGTGTTCTTTTCAGATTCCAAGATCTTATCGATCTCCTCCTATGAATCACTCAGGAAACTAAAAGCATTGGTATCCACCTTTCCTTCCTCCTTATCTTCCGATGTGCTTGCTTTCTCCTTCGGGGTATCTGGTTTCCTCACTTTCCATGTCTTCTTTGGGATCTAAAAGCCATCGTCTTCCTTCGATTCCTTCTCCTTATCTGTGTTTCGTGGGCATTCCTCCAATCCATGTCCAAAGACACTACACTTCGAGCACTTCTTCGACACAAACTCATACTTGATGTTAAAGGGTATTGCTTCCTTTCTAGGGACATTGACCCAGACTTTATCCGGGTTTGTGTCCTTCACCTCGACCTCTACCAGAACTCTGGCCTCGTCGGTGCCTGCGGTCTCAGTAGCCCTAGTTTCCACGTGCAGAACCTTCCCAACACCTGAAGCTACGGTGCCAGCCGCCTTTTGAGTCCACATCTTCCCATTTGAAGGGATACGTATCCAGATAGGCAACGAAGACAGTTCCATATTCTCTAGTTTATCTCCAAACATGTAGTGCTTGGTTATCACTAGGTGACTATCAAACCATCTGGGTCCGCTTTGCAAGCAAGCTTTTTTGTCCATCTCATTGGAAAACCGGATCAGGAAGAAGTCGTTCTCCTTTGAGATAACATCAATGTCACCTTTGGGATTCTGGACATGTCTGATCCACGCTAGGAGGTGGGGATAGAACGGCTGCTAGCCCATGATGTAGATCGCCACCGTGAATTCCCAGACGTCTTTCATCCGTCTGTACTCCTCCGCGTCCAGATCTACCATCCTTCTTGGTTGGTTTTGGAAAGATCAATCCTGCACACTCCTTTTCCTGTGCAGGAGTTCTCCTCACTACTGCCGTCCATGGATTCTTCTTCCTTCTGTCCTCGCTCTCCTTCTCCAAGTCATGGACTTGGTTATCCGGTGGTGGGGTGGGTTGGTTGGGTGGAGGGTTGGATGGTGGATTGGTGGTGGGTGTGGCCCGGCTAATGATGCCTGCCATGGCCGCCGGTCCTTCTCAGGATCGCCCTGGCGATCGCCAGGAAACCCTAGAGGAAGGAGGGGGCGGGATGTATATATATATATATATATATATATATATATATATATATATATATATATATATATATATATATATATATATGTATGTATGTATGTATGTATAGGTATATATCTATATATCTATATATATATATATACATACATATATATATATATGTATAGGTATATATATACACATATATATATACCTATATATATATACATATCCCTATACATTAACATATTCATATATATATATATATATATATATATATATATATATATATATATATATATCCCTATACATATACATATACATATTGATATATATATATATATATATATATATATATATATATATGTATATATTTATATGTATGTATATATATATATAGAGAGAGAGAGAGTCAGGCTAGATTACACTCGAGTGTATTCGTAATAGAATACACTCAAGTAGTTTTTCATGATGTATGCGTATATATATACATATATATATATATATATATATATATATATATATATATATATATATATATATATATGTATAGGTATATATATATACACATATATATATGTATAGGTATATATATATATATATATATATGTATTGGTATATATATATATATATATGAGTTAGTATTACTTGCCTGCGCGGGTAACAACTTTAGGCTACCCGGCAGCAGTTCCGGAGCGGAGAAAAATGGGAAAAAAGAGACCGGCTACCCAGCAGCAGTTGCGGAGCAGAGAAAAGCGGAAAAAAAGAGAACGGCGCGCGGAGAGAGCTACTCGCGAACCCCAGATCATCGCCGTCCTCACTGAATCAAACCCCCAGTTCGTCGCGCCGTCCCCGCCGAAGCAAAACCCCAGTTCGTCGCGCCGTCCCCGCCGAAGCAAAACCCCAGTTCATCGCGGACAGCGTTCGAACGCGACCTGCCCAAGACCCTCGCTCAGTCCGTCGCTCTGCCTTCCCACTGCCATCGCTCTGCCTGTCGTGCAAAAATCACCGGCGACCCGAACTCCTCCGTCTCTAATTTCTCCTCCATCTCGCTGCATCTCAATTCCGACAGTTACCTCTTCCAATATGACGAGAACAAAGCAAGCATCAAGGAAGACCTCGACAGGGCCGCCGTGGCTAAGGCGTCCACAACCAATGATTGAAGTAGATGATGACTTCGAAATGCAGCCCCATCAGGCCGAGGAGAAGATGGCCAAAGAACCAGAAGAAGCGGCGGCCGCAGAATCACATACTAGACAGAAAGGGGATGCGAACACCGGTGAAACGTGGCAAGAGGAAGTTGCTACCCTGAAAGGGGATACCGAATGGGCTACAATGCCCAAGACAACAGATGTAGAGGATAAAGGGACATCGGTTGCTTCTGCGAAAGGGGATGCGAACACTGGTGAAACGGGGCAAGAGGAAGCTGCAAAAAGGGATGAGGTTGCTTCTGCGACTCCTCTGTCAGAAACGAAAAGGAAGAAAAGAGGGGCTGCAGATCCCCTAAAGAGCAAACCGTCCGAGAAAAGAGCAAAACGAAGTAAGCCAGTTACGGCTGAGAAAGAAGGCAAAGGATCTACCAAGACTGGAAAACCTCGGAGTGACAAAGCGGATAGCAAAGAACGACAAGGTAATTTATGATAGCATGTAAAAGAGTAATTGTTATAAGAAGTAGAGTAACTGATACAGAACATTAGAGTAACTGTACCATAGCCTAGAGTAACTAGAGTAAATGCTGGAGTAACTGTGCATGATACCAACAAGGTAATGCTCGAGTAACTATTACATTATGCTTCAGTAACCGAGAGTAATGCTGGTGTATCCGATATTAATGCTTGAGTAACTGATAATAATGTTTGAGTAACTGAAATTAATGATTGAGTAACTATTACGAAATGCTTGAGTAACAGACATTAATGTTGAGTAACCAAAATTAATGCTTGAGTAACTATTACAGAATGTTTGAGTAACCGAGAATAATGTGTGAGTAACCGAGATTTATGCTCGAGTAACTATCACATAATGCTTGAGTAACCAATATTAATGCTTGAGTAACCAAGAGTAATGCTTGAGTAACTGAAATAAATGCTTGAGTAACTATCACATATTGCTTGAGTGACCGATAGTAGTGTTTGAGTAACTGAGATTTATGCTCGAGTAATTATCACATAATGCTTGATTAACCGAGATTAATGCTTGAGTAACCAAGAGTAATGCTTGAGCAACTGAAATTTATGATTGAGTAACTATTACATTATGCTTGAGTAACCGAGAGTAATGCTTGAGTAACCGAGAGTAATGCTTGAGTAACTGAAATTTATGCTCGAGTAACTATCACATATTGCTTGAGTGACCGATAGTAGTGCTTGAGTAACCGAGAGCAATGCTTGTGTTACTCAACCATTACGTTGATTGTTAATTCGAGTACCTGAAAAAATCATGCGAGTAACTGGAAAAGGATTGTGAGTAACTGAACAATGCACTTAATGGTTGAGTAATTGAACTGCGATATTAATGCTTGAGTAACCGAGAGTAATGTTTGAGTAACTGAAATTTATGCTTGAGTAACTATTACATAATGCTTGAGTAACCGAGAGTAATGTTTGAGTAACCGATAATAAGCTATAAAACAATATTGTTAAGCTAACTACTACATTCTTGGAATAACTTTATTCGTATGCAGAAGAAAGCAAAGGGGATGAGGAGAGTACAACTGCAAGTCAGAAACAGAAAGAGACAGAAAAGGCTAAAGAGAAAGGTAAGATTGTATGGATTTGTAACAGTTTTGATTTTCAGTTACTTACAGTTTATTAAATAGCTTTTACAAAATAAACAATGAGCTCTAACGATAAATTTTGATATGTTTGCAGTGGGAGTAAATAGACTGTACCACAGGTGCTCCTTAAAGAGCTACAACAATACCAGCAAGAGCATGGTTTATACAAAGGAACAACTTATGATGCTGAGCTCAACAGCCTTTGCAAACCTCGTAAATATGCCAAATCTTGCGGTTGACATAGGCTTGTTAGAGGATTTAATAGATAGATATGTCGATGAAGACATATTTTTGCTGGCCGACGGAGAGGAAAGAAGGATGACAGTAGATGACGTGGGGATAATTCTAGGTATCCCCAGCAAAGGTATAGAAATAACACAAAGAAAAGATTCTGCCATAGTAAAGTCAATATGGCAAGAGTTTGTGAATGCGACTTGTAAAAATAGAAATGAAGGTGAGACATCAAAGAAGTTGAGAGAAAAAGATGTCCTACATAAGGACAACTTAACAAAACTTTGGCAAGAATATGCCAAGACCAACAATCCAGCGGACAATACAAATATGTGTCGTGCGTGGATGTTGCACCTGCTGGCAACATTCCTAATCCCAGACACTAGCTATTGCGCACCAATCTACATTATCCACTACCTAGATGATGTCACTGCCACTGGGCAGATGAATTGGGCAAAGTTGGTGCATGGGAGTATCTTCAAGAATATGAAGATGCTGAAGGAGAATGTCCAGCTAAGAAGGAAAGGAGATAAAGGGGCTAAGAACACCTTGTACACAACAGGCTGTGTCATGTGCCTATGCGTAAGTGAATAAAATCATATTCAACTATATTGATACAATATTGACTATGGGGGTGCAGTTACATATGCATTATATTTTCTATATATTACATGCAGGTTTGGGCATATGAGATGACAAAGATGGCAAAGCCAACATTCCTTGACTCCAAGCCAAGGATAAAAAAGTGGGCTGCGCCGTTAGAGAAATTGATGGAATTAGTGAAAGTGGACCCTAAGGATGTAAGATTATCTAATCTTTGTTACAAAATCTAATATACAACATAATCATACATGTTTCATTTTGTGACATTATTTTTTTTTATATGTTGGACAGGTATGTCAAATGATAGTGGTAGACCAGGGAGATGATTGGCATGATGCAAAATCATCGAATGACATGCCAGAAAAAAGTACGCCAACAACCACTGAGGCACCAGCAAAACCAATCATCAAAGAGGGAGACACTATTGACACCTCCACCCTGGAGACAAGAATCAAAATGTTGGAGGAGGAGCTCAAAATACATAAGGAGATCTGCACAAGAATAAGTGTTGAGAAATTCACAGAACTGCAAAATGGAGAATAAAAGGCTAGAAGAAAGAATAGCCAAGTTAGAAGAAGAGAATAAAAATCTAAAAAGAAAGTGGGAAGATGAGGGTAACAAATCACAGTCACCTGGAAGTGGATTCCAGGAATTTGTAGAGGGTTTTGTCTCGGTGAATGTAGATGAACCGAAAGACACACCGACAAAGGATGTCGCCCCGCCGACGAAATGAAGAAGGCTAACCCTCAGAAGAAAATACGTGGAATCAGAAGATCACAGTGAGGACGGGAAAAATGTTGATGAAGAGGATAACAAAGAAACAAAAGACAACAGTTCTGCACAACCAAAGTCTGCAGAAGATGCAGACCAAAACAAACAAGAAGAAGAGGAGAAAAAAGAAACAAAGGACAACAGTTCTGAACAACCAAAGTCTACAGAAGATGCAGACCAAAAGAAACAAGAAGAAGGGAGCAAACAGCCGGAGAAGATAGTAGAAGAAGAAGGGCAGAAGAAGCCCAGAAGAAGATTGAAGAAGAAGACGATGGAAGAACTAAAGATAGGAAGCATAGAGAAAAATGTGAAGAAAAGAAGGGAGGAAAAGGTAATTTTCATCTCCTTTCAAGTATATCATAACTGCAAGTAATGCTTGAGTAACTGAACCTAAAGCTTGAGTAACTGAACCTAATGCTTGAGTAACTGCAAGAAAGGCTTGAGCAACAACACGTAAGGCTTGAGTAACTGAATATAATGCTTGAGTAACTGCAAATAATGAATGAGTAACTGAATGTAATGCTTGAGTAACTGAACATAATGAATGAGTAACCGAGAGTAATGCTTGAGTAACTGATAGAAATGCTTAAATAACTTGGGAAAAATGAAGATTGATTCTAACATGTATTTCTCTATTGTTGTTGACAGCACAAGATGTCAAACTTCATAGGTTTTAAACATTTCAAAACAAAAGAAGCCAAAGAAATTGTCCATCACTTCATGGACAACATAGAAAAAATGTAAGAGAATTGGTTATTTTCAAATGTAAAATGATAAAACATTAATGTTTCTATATCCAACTCATATGTATAACATCTATAAAAATAATTTGCAGGTCAAAACGAGAATGGAAATTCAGTGAAGACACTTGGTGCACGGGGAAGGACCTCGCCGCCCTCCTGTACAAGGATCAAATGACACAATCACCTGTAAGAAACAAGAACGTAGTGTAACTCTTTGAAATATATAATTTGGATTGCTAAACTGATAAAGCTTTTGGTTTTATTCAGGTTCTCAACTGCTTTGTACAGATGCTCAAGGAGAGCACAAGCAAGTGGAGGAAGAAGGGATTGACGTGGCACTGCATGAGCACTTATGCTCCGGTAAGACAAATAAATTTGGTATACAAATTTACATGAAATTACAATATATAAACACAAACTGAAACTTATAGATGTGGTTTTTAAACTCTACATTTGCAGCAAAAGCTATCATTTAATATTGAGGACATCACCTTGGAACAGATAGACATGCTATCTCCACAATTCAACGTTCCAATGAAAGATTGGGACGCAATGGACTCGGTGTTTACAATACTAAACAACGACAACCACTGGCACTTGTACGAAGCAAGTTTCAGGGATGGAGCACACCGGTCCTATAATTCAATGAGTTAGAGTAGCAACTCAAGAAAGGAATTCAATAGATGGGTAAGTGATCTATAAAAATTAAGTCTATTATACATGGATTGAAAGGATTAATGATCTTTAATTGATGATGAATAAATGTCTTGTTTTTTTAATGCAGGTGGGTATAGTGCACGACTTCTTTAGGGGTGCACCTGAAAAGGGAAGCCAATTGTCACAGTGGAAACGGGATTACCCGATTTGCCCACATCAGGAAGAAGACTCACTTGACTGTGGGATCTTTGTTATGAAGTACCTAGAGTGCCTAGTAAATTGTAAACCTATGGACTTCACCTGCAAAGACATACCATCAATAAGGGTTGATATTTTTCAACGAATGATGACAAGGGGGCAACTGCAGCCTCCAAGAGACGATGAAAAAGCTGAAATCGAAGAGATCAAAGAAGGTATATCTGCTGATAACAATGGAGGAGAAGCTGAAGATGATAAACAACCAGAAACAAAAAAGAATGAAGAAACAACAAGTGTATAGCTGCTATTGTATAAGCTGTTGTTCAGTTACTCGTTGTTGTATAAGTTGTGTATATCTGAATGTACAGCTGCTATTGAATGTACAGCTGTTAAAAGTCTGAAGTTACAACTGATCTTAATGTACATTTGATCTTACGGTACATGTCATCTTGAACATATATTAATTTTGCCCTTATATTTTGGCTAAATGTTCTTGAATTCTTTAGATAACTTTATGCTTTGAATGCTTATGTACATCTTGAAACTACTATGAGTAACTGAGCTGAAAGTAACAGAATGCTTGAGTAATGCTTGAACACCCGACAGTAATGATTGAGTAACTTAAGAAACTATTCGAGTAACTGAAAAAACCCTGGGATTAGCTCTTGAGTAACTGAGAGTAGTGCTTGGGTAACCAACAGTAATGGTTGAGTAACTGAACAATCGCTGCGGGTAACTATCACAACCCTGGAGTAACTGAAAAACACTACGAGTAACTAGAAAAGGACTACGAGTAACTGAAAAAGGGCTACGAGTAACTGAAAAGGGACTGCGAGTAACTCAAATAGCCTGTGAATAACTGTCACAGCCGCTCCGAGTAACTTGAAAAACACTGCGAGTAACTCAAAATAGCCTGCGAGTAACTGAACAACCCTCTGTGAGTAACTGACCAAACACTGCGAGCCACTAAACAACCCTCTGCGAGTAACTGAACAAACACTGCGAGTAACTGAACAAACCTCTCTGAGTAACTAAACAAACAATGTGAGTAACTGTCACAACCACTCCGAGTAACTAGAAAAACACTGCGAGTAACTGAAAAACCACTGCGAGTAACTGAAGAAAGCTCGCGAGTAACTGGAAAAACCCTGCGAGTAACTGAACAACCCTGCGAGTAACTGAACAACCGCTCCGAGTAACTGAACCAACAGTGCGAGAAACTGAACCAACACTGCGAGTAACTGAACCAACGCTGCGAGTAACTGAACCAACACTGCGAGTAACTCAAATATCCTGCGAGTAACTGAACAACCTGCGAGTAACTGAACCAACGTTGCGAGTAACTGAACCAACGTTGCTATGAGTAACTGAACCAACACTGCGAGTAACTGAACCAACACTGCGAGTAACTGAACCAACGCTGTGAGTAACTCAAATAGCCTGTGAGTAACTGAACAACCGCTCCGAGTAACTGAACAACCCTGCGAGTAACTATATCAACACTGTGAGTAACTGAACAAACACTGTGAGTAACTGAACAACCCTGCGAGTAACTGTATCAACACTGTGAGTAACTGAACAAATGCTCCGAGTAACTGAACAACCCTGCGAGTAACTGAATCAACACTATGAGTAACTGAACAACCGCTCCGAGTAACTGAACCAACGCTGTGAGAAACTGAACCAACGTTGCTATGAGTAACTGAACCAACGCTGCGAGTAACTGAACCAACACTGCGAGCAACTGAACCAACGTTGCGAGTAACTGTATCAACACTGTGAGTAACTGAACAACCGTGCGAGTAACTAAACAATAACGTTGCGAGTAACTGAACAACAAAAAGGTATTGGCGACAACCATACGAGTAACTCAATCCTATGCGAGTAACTAGACAACCATGTGAGTTACATAAGCTCAAGGAGAGCACAAGCAAGATTACAACATTCAAGATTACACCATTCAAAACACTACAGCTAAACATTCAAGATTACAACATTCAAATCATAAAACGTTATATATTATACAACCAGATCAACTATAAAGAAGGTCCATCAACTGAACTTAAAATACAGAAAAATACAGCCAGATCGGCTATAAAGAAGGTCCATCAACTGAACATAAAAATCAAATAGCTCAGGGGGTTGGATCCATCCCTGGCGACACCTATTTGTGAAAGGAACGCTGGACAGACGATGAAGCGGTGTCTTCTGCAGATGTTGAGGTTTCCGCTGTTGTGGATGAGTCAACCTGAACGGGATTCACAGCTGATCCCGGTGCTGCTTGGTATATGTCCCTAACGAAGAGCTGATCTGCAGAGTCCTCTGATCCAGAGTATACTTCGTCGCCAGGCATTCTGAATAGCGGAATAAGCTCAGTTGGTGTTTCTAAGAACTGATCTGTGATCCATGCTGTGATGGTCTGGTGATCAGTTGGCTTGAGGTAGATGATCCAACCTTTGCGAAGACTGAGCTGTGCGATCATCCTCTTCCAGCCCTTAGCAGTTGAAAGTGACCCGTTTTTATTCTGCATAAGGGTTATCTGGAAAGACTGGTTTCCGATTAGGAAGGTGGTCTTGCCTGGTTTGATGTGAAAATGGAGATGGTTCCATTCTATAGGAAGTAGAATGGATTCCACTGTCTTGTCGTCAATGGTGTAGTTGATTGGCTGGATGAATGGCTCCATTGTAGGCTGTGAAGAAATGTTAAAGGGGATCTGAGGAGATGGTCAAAGGGGGTGCTACTGAAATGTTAAGTGGGCTGTCTGTATTTCTTCTGTAAAACTGTACCTTCTGTAAACCGGAGCAGTGGTGGATGAAGAAGAGATGGACGTCGAGGGTGCCGTGGAGGATGAAGATGTTGAAGATCTGAAAGCCCCCCGCTGTGTTGTAAACCGTAGCAGAGTTAGATGAAGAAGAGATGGATGTCGAGGGTGCCGTGGAGGATGAAGATGTTGAAGATCTAAAAGCCCCCCGCTGTGTTGTAAACCGTAGCAGTGGTGGATGAAGAAGAGATGGACGTCGAGGGTGTCGTGGAGGATGGAGATGTTGAATATCTTAAAGCCCCCCGCTGTATTGTTGGTGCTGCAAATATGTGCAGCAGTGAGAGTAATGGTCTGTGCTGTTGGTGCTGCAATTATTGACAGCAGAGCTCTATCCTATTGGGTTGCAAAGATGTCGCTGTATTGTTGGTGCTGCAAATATGTGCAACAGTGAGAGTAATGGTCTGTGATGTTGGTGCTGCAATTATTGACAGTAGTGCTCTGTCCTGTTGGGTTGCAAATATGTCGATGTATTGTTGGTGCTGCAAATATGTGCAGCAGTGAGAGTAATGGTTTGTGCTGTTGGCGCTGCAATTATTGACAGCAGTGCTCTGTCATGTTCGGTTGCAAAGATGCCAGCATACTATGGGTTGTTCTGACGACACATCAGTGCACTGTTCTCCTACTATTACTGAACAACCCCTGCGAGTAACTGAAGAACCCCTGCGAGTAACTGAAAAACCCCTACGAGTAACTGAAGAACCCCTGCGAGTAACTGAAGAAACCTTTTCGAAGGTTGCTGAACCAACGCATCGAGTAACTGAACCAACCACTGCGAGTAACTGAAAAAAGCACGGGAGTAACTGAAAAAACCCTACGAGTAACTGAAAAAACACTGTGAGTAACTGAAAAACAACTACGAGTAACTGAAACAAGCACACGAGTAACTGAAAACCCCTGCGAGTAACTGAAGAACCCCTGCGAGTAACTGAAAAACCCCTGTGAGTAACTGAAAACGCCCTGCGAGTAACTGAAGAAATCACGCGAGTAACTGAAGAAATCCTTTCGAAGGTTACTGAACAAACACTGCGAGTAACTGAAAAACCCCTGCGAGTAACTGAAGAAAGCAGGCGAGTAACTGAAAAACCCCTGCGAGTAACTGAAGAAATCAGGCGAGTAACTGAAAAACCACTGCGAGTAACTGAAAAATCTTGCGAGTAACTGTGACACAATACAAGTAACTATGAAAACAATGCGAGTAACTGAACGAGCACTACGAGTAGCTGAAATAGCAGTTAGAGTAACTGTGAAAAAAATAGCCTGTGAGTAACTGGAAAAACACTGCGAGTAACTGGGACAACCCTACGAGTAACTCTAACAGCAATAAGAGTAACTGACAAACCACTGCGAGTAACTATGACAGCAATAAGAGTAATTGTGACAACACTAATAGTATCCATTGTACACAAAGACAAACACATAATATTCAAAAAGAATAACAATTGATCAGAAAACATTCTTTGTAACATATTCAAAGTATACATACAATTGCTGGAGCACAAGGTAACACAAAGATAGATTACAAACACAAGTGAAGTACTTAGAAAGTTACAAACTCACTTTCATAAAACTACACAAAAAGAACAACCCCATTACAGATTTGAACATGCCTCACAAACACACTACAAACTCCAATAAAAAAGATAGAACCACATATACATCAATAGCAACAGCAAGATCACCAGAACACGAGGAGAATAAATAGTAGCAGTAAATCCCAATCATATAATGCACTACTTCTTAAGACAATTCCTACTGTCATGGTTAACACCAAACTCTAAACAATTCTTGCACTGCCTCTCTCTTTTAGACTGTGCAATCTCAACTCCAGATTTAAACCTCACATCTGTGGATTTGGGTCTCCCCTTAGTTTTACAAACATTGGGGATATTAACCTTGACAGCTGAAGAAGAAGTTGTATTTGAAGCAATTACACCAGCACCTGCATCTGCACAACTATCAGAGACATCCAATTCTAACAGCTCCTTTTGCAATGCTAGCAGTTTTTCATGGCAAATATCTACAGCGTTGTTCCTACACGCTATGTTCATAATAGAATTGTAGGCAGAGACAAGCTTAAGAGTCCTCCCAGTGGATAGATGACTAACTGCAGCTTTGCCAAAGATCAAAGGATGTTCTCTGTAACCTTTGGTCCACCTCTTATATATGTATGGCTCGGGAAGAGTGCAAAAGTCACGACTCTTCAAATAGGACAGGATGTGCCTGCAAGGTATACCTTTGAATTCCAACATGTAACAGTTGCAAAAAACAATCTCACTCGACGGATTTTTCTTCAAAATGCAGGCAGATCCAAGGCCACCAACACGATACACTTCAAACACACCTTCTGAAGATTCCTTTACATTATATATCATGCTTTGATGAACCTCACTCTGAAAGATCTTAAAAATTGACTTTGTGTATATACCTCTCATCTGCTCCTCTAGAGGCCAAAGTGATGACAAAGGGAGATTATTATACTCATCTTCAAAGTCTTTGAAATTTTCAATCTCCCGTACATGAGAGTAAGCAGTCTCCAATGAGCATACAAGTTCAAATAAAGTCTTCTTACTGTTCACATGGCTTCTAATGAACGCATTCAAGCTCTCGCTCCTTTGCGTTGTCCTCATGCCTGCGAAGAAGGAAGACTGCATATAGCACGGGACCCAATCTGAACGCATAGCATACATGTCAGACAGCCAATTAATAGACGACAGACCATACACCTCAACAACAGAATGCCACCTCTCTTCAAAGGTACCAACATCATCCACATTCCACACACAATCATTCAAGGAGCTTATGATCTGCTCCTTGTTAGGAACACCACCAAGCTTAGAAGGAAGCTTTTGTAGGATGTGCCAGCTGCAGAACCGATGCTTGCAGTTCGGAAAAATAGTAAGGATAGCAGCATTCATAGCCGGGTCTTGATCGGTTATGATGGACACTGGCTCTTTGCCAAAACAAAGTAGATACTGCTTGAAAACCCATACAAATGACTCGTACTTCTCATCAATCATAAGAGCTGAAGCAAACAAGACTGTCTTACGATGGTGATCAACACCACCAAACATTCCAAAAACCATCGAATACTTGTTGGTGCGGTAGGTGGTGTCAAAAACTATCGCATCGCCAAACAACCCACAGTCTTCAACGGAAACAGGATCAGCCCAAAACAGATGAGTCAAGCAACAATCAGGATCGTTTTGGTATGTATAGAAGAATTTCTGATCGAGTACCTTAAACTTGGAAAAC